>MU227723.1:2315362-2326804 GCA_018584345.1 Thuja plicata
CTTCCAGAGGTGACACGAGGATGGATCATGATCCAGGACTTTCTGGAAAAGGTGGCAGAACGCAGAGCTCAAGGAAAACTGACCAAAGTGAAGCGGCATAAGATCACATCGGTCAAGTCAACAGTGCCAACTGACAGTACTAGAAGGCCTCAACCCGCCGCCAACTTTCGAAGAAAGATACGACTAGTGGAGCATTTGCGTCAGCGGCTAGGGCCATCTCCAACTTTTCTCAAGAGGAGGCATGTGGATGGTTTTGGTAGGAACGTGGGGATGCTGAAATTTTTTGTTGTTTTTTGTTTTTGTTGTCGTGTCAAAAAAGGAAGATGATTTGGGGATCTTTGTAAGAACGAAATGTATTTCGGGACTGGTATTTTTTTTTGGTGTGGGTAGCAATGTTTAGACTACCTTCAGTGATGAAATATTTTGGTGCTTTTTGCAGAATTGGCATACATTGTAACACTTGATAAAACCCTTTCGTAAGTTTTGATTACTATCAATATAAATTCATACTTTACCGATCAAAAAAAAAAAACTTATTAAGAAAAAGAATCTATCAGTTGAAGATGGCACATTGGATGATGAAGAGCTCATTTAGAAGAATTTGTACCATTGAGGACAATGCTCCTTTGAAAAGGGGACATGCCACACCCTTAATCCTAGAGCATACATATGGCTATGAGTATTCAACTTGTGGCTACCTTAACTCCTAATAAAGTCATATTATTGTTATTACATTGTTATTTGGTTATTTAGGTAGACCTTGGGCTTATGTAGTCATATTTAGGTTAGCCTCGGTGATATCTTGTGCATAAGCAGGGTATATATTGGAATAAATGAGTCTTATTTTATGATTAGATTGTAAAGTGTGTTCTCATTGGAAATAATTAAATGATTTCCTCCTCAAAGTGGCTTATTTATTTCAGCTATTAAAAATCAACCTCATTATATTTCATGTTTTCTTCTCTATTTCTGCAATTTATTTTATTATAAACAAACATATGAATGGGATGTTTTTAGCTCAAAGAAATCAAACACCCCAAATCTCATCCATTCCTACATACACTCATTTCTAGAGACCAAACTAAATATTCAATTTCACCCTTTCTACCTTAGATCAAATCTACGGTCACAATTCTTGTGGCACATGTCAAAAGCTTGTTTGATTGAATCTTTTTATATGCATTTTCCCTCTAATGCCCTAGCCTTGAGTACATAGTGACCACCTCTTACCTCTACATCATGATAACCTTAGCCAAAATTATATGTGCTTGCTTTTCTTTTGTTTGAAGTCCATAGTATAATCTTCAATCCTATTTGATTACTCTACAAGTGTATTTATGAAACTAGAAGCTTTTATGATTTATAATCTTTATGATCTCTTAGGGATTCATTTAGTCATTTGCTTATTTGCAGTCTATTTATGCTTTATCCCAAACTTTTATGATTCATATTACCATACATCTATTCCTACTATTCAAGAAATGAAATGCCTCTACTCAAAAAATTATCATCAACCATATCTAAATTTCATAGAAGGATACGTGAATAAAATGTGTACAAAAAGCTCTACCTTAATTCATGATATCACTAGTAAATCGCAACTATTTGAAATATGAAGTGCTTCATAATTTTAGGAAGACAGTCTTGGCTCCATGAATGAAGAGAGTAAGTAGGAAAGCTAAATTCTCTCAGATTTTTCTAAATCAACTTGGGTCTTCCATATGATAAAGAGCACAATCACGTAGTGGCTAAGTACTTGCCTTAAGTTGTGTAGATAGATTTAATTTTAATTATTTGTCAACAATGTTTTAATTGATAAATATTTTTAATTATTTTTTATACCAATATAGTTGTTTGTTAATTAGATTTATAATCTTGATTTCCATTAATAACTGTAACAAACAATGCAAAATTTCATTTCATATTGTCTTGGTGCAAGAACATTCGTGGGTATTGAAATAAGTGTAGTAGCTATATAAATTTAGTTATATTTTTTTAGTTATTAAATATATTTTAGGTAATGAATAATTTTTATATGTTTTTTTATTGTATTTTTTTGTAATTAAAACAATTTTTCAAATGTAAATAGTTTCAATTGCTATAGATAAATCAAGGTTAAAGTGTAATTTAGTTTCTTTATTATCAAAAGTAATTGAAATATAAATAATAACAATATTTGTAATTTTAATGATAATATTTATAATTCAAATGGTATGGTTAATGTAAGGGTCATCATAATTTAAGTTATATTTTTTTATTAGTTCTATTTAAGCATTGTTGAAAATTATTTATTTATTTAAAACATAAAATTTGTATTGTATAAATTGATGGTTAAGAATTATTTTTGGACTTCAATTATTTATTTTAACTATGTAAAATATGAAAGATGTTAAAATTTAACCTTAAATGTCAAAGAAAAGCTTAGGTGAGAGTGATTCTTGGATGAGTGATGCAATCTACTCCACAAATTGGTAGTTACAAATTGGTAGTTACAAAACATAAAGATCATGTCAAACTTATTTTATTGCATACACTTTTTATTTTCCTTAATCAAAAATAGTAAATTTCACCATTGAAATTGAATACCCAAACTAGATTGTATTTTGAACTCTATTTATTCATTAATTAAAATAGTAAAATTTTCACTATTGAAATTGAATAAGGGAACACTTAAATTAGATTTTTTTTAAAATGATGTAATTCTTTTGAATTCATGTTTTGGACATAATTTGTATTTTACACTATCATTTACAATATGATTTAATGCAAATTACACCATGCTTATGAAGTGTGAATGAAGTCCAAATACAAAAATGGAAAATAAAAATATACATATACACTTAGGAAAGAAAGAAAATTTTACAAATATAAAAAATACTTGTTTACAATTGGCTCAAGTAAATTTTTTTAATAACTAGTTAAGGAAATCTATCAACAATGATGCTTTTATCATTAGAGGTGATTTAATTGAGAGAAATTTTAAAACATTTAATTAGATTTTTAGAGTTCTAAAATTCAGTTGTTTTGAGAAGGTTTTTCTATAAGAGACAATGGAGGGGGCACAAGTGGTGGTTTAAAAAAAATGTTTTAGGAGATACATCCTAGCATATATATTGATAAATTACTTTTTAAAAATAGAAACACTTCACAAAAATTTGTCAATCTTTTATAATCAAAATATATACAAACTAATTTAAGATATAAAGATACTTCTTAGCCTACAACTGATATGTCTAATACATAGATTTATCTCACTTTGAATGGGAATCCATTTCCTTTAATAATGATTAAGCACCCCAATTACTTTCTATAACTAGGTAATAACAAGAAGCTAAGAAAAAGTCATTGTAATATAGGCATAATAATGTAATAAATAGACTTGTATTCTCCTCGAGCATCTTATGTCACATCATTTGGAGACAAAGATGACAAAATAGGTTTCAGTACTGCAAAACATACTTTCTTTATATACAAATATATAATTTTCTTTTAAAATATTAAAATTTTAAAGTACTATTGGTGTTTTTTTATAAAAAAAAATGTTTATTCTATTGAACTAAGAACACTAGAGTAATTAGAACATTAGAGAATTAAAAACAAATGATAAAAAAATTTATCGACCTTGTTGCCTTCATAATAAAAAAAATTATGCATGTCCTCTTTTATAATATAACAATTTAGAATGAAATTAATACAACACTTCTTTCAAATGTTGACTTTAAGGGGCTATAGCAGATAGTTTGTATTAATATTATAAAAGCAGTAAACCATTAAAAAGAAAATTAAACAAGAGTTTAACAATTATCAACAAAATATATAAAAATTAATTAATTAATTAATCTTATTGATTAATTTATATATTGTGCATACTGATAATAAATGAATTGAGAAAATCTACTCACTCTAAATTAATCTTACTAAAACAAACAATCATTGAAAACTTCCAAAGTGAAAAATGTATTGAAAACTTAAAAAAAAAGATCATATTGCAGACCTAACTTCCAACAAAAGCTTGGCGCACGGATGGTAGAACATTTTGATAGGAATGGCTCAACCAAAACAGCCTAAATCCTAAAATACTTCAAAGCTAGTTTTTTTACTTTTTACTATAAATATATCTTGAAGTAGAATATCAAATTTTTCTATTCACTCCATAACTGTAATTGATACTTACTGCAAATAGGAATGCCTAAATTATGAGAACACTGACCCAACTCATCTCGTGAAACTTATAACAGCAGCAACATCTTCTGTGTTGCCTCAACATCCTGCCCGCATTTGTGTACAATCAGATAGATTTAAGAAAATGAAATATAGCTAACTACAACATGGAACCACCTATGACTTTAACTAGATAAATGTATTATGAACTTACTAAATGAGTCAATAGCATAATGCAGTTTAAAGTTCCAATTAAAGCTCAGGACATATATTTTGAAATATTTTGATATAGATGGCTGAACCAAAACAGACTAAAATCTGAAATCCAGTTACATGTTTACCCTTTTGATAATCCCACGCTTGAGTGGTACTAAGATCAAGTACTTTTTCTCAAATGTATATCTTGCAATGTGCAAGGTATGTAGTATTACATGCTACTATGCAAAACTAAAAGTAAGTTTATCAATGACCTTAGATTGATTTATAAAAACCGTTAGATTGATTAATGAATCCTTCTACGAACAAGAATAAAGCATTTAGAAGTATTCACTAAAATTAAAGATAAAGAAAATTAATGGTTAACTAGTATGACCTGGCAGTGCTGGCACTAGAAAATACAATGTCAGCTCACACAAGTACAGAGTGATGGATCTACAAAAGCAAGAAGATAATCAATTAATTTCCAGTAAACTATTTCTGAATAATTTAGAACGCATCTGACAGGCTGATTCAACGTTATATATTAATCTGAGCATATGAACACATTTTCCATCTTTATAAATTACTGATAAAGAAAAATAGAAATTGGACAAAAATGCATGGAGTGTAAATTCATGTTTCAAAAAACTATAAATTGGAAGCTTGTTGGCTCTAGAAAGAAAGCTTCCTTATCGAATACAATAACATTTGCTTAAAGGGTGCTAAAAACAGATACACTAACACAAAACGAAATATGATTTGTTGTTTAAAGAATAATAAGTGGAATGCTTCTGAAGGAGTATTACCATTGAATTTGGGATTCAACGCTGAACGAACTCCCTTACTGTTACAGAAATTGATTTGTTATTAAACATAAGGAAGGAAATCACTGCCAAAACTAACATCTGTAGCAACTACAGAAAGATAAATTCCTAACAAGTTACTCAAGAAATTCAGTCTAAAATAGAACCAGTCAAATAGAGAATATACAAACATGACTTCTTAAACCAGGACTGGGGATCTATAGCAAAAAAAAATGTAAGCTTTTTCAAGTCTAAAGACTTGAATTTAAATGCATGCAGGTACATATCATAAAGCATTATCAACAATTATTTGTGACATAGAATAATTGTACTATCCACTCTGCCTCCCATTCTTGTTTGAAAGCAATGACCAGGATGGAATGTTTGTCATAACCTTAGCTATTAGTTAAAGTTCTCTCGTACAAATCAAAACCAAAACTGGCGAACCAACAATTTGCTACTTTGCTACAACACATGCAATTCCTCTCATGACAAAAAACAATCATGCTACTAGATGCATAGCTAACTTGTACAAGAAATCTTCACAAAAACTTAACTACTCTGAAATGATACAAGTATCTAAAACAAAGATAGCTTGTGTCAATGGTCACCTCAGAGAACTGCTTCTTTAAAAAGCGTCAAGTTTTAAAGAATACACGATAGTAGCTTCAAAGCTTCATTGTTCTTAGAACATGTCCAGGTCAGCTAGATCGTCCATTGGTACGGCAAGACCCATATACTCACTGTCAGTATCTGGAAAGCAATCATCCTCAAAATTCAAATAGTAATCAAAGTCTTCCAAAGCGGGGAGTTGCAAATGTGACAAATCTATGGGAATATTATCATGGGAAGGATCAACATTAGCAATGGAATTCTGTGATGCAGGCATTTCATCTTTCACTTTCACCATTTTGTCACTATGTTCTTCCCAATAATTTGATGTCAATGATGGTTTTTGTGCTTCAGCTGGCTTGCTAAGAAGGTCATTTGCTGCAGCAGACAACTGAGTAGTCCTTTGCCTTGGTTTAAGTTTAATTTTCATCTCACCCTTGATATTGCCAAGATCTAGTCGACCACTGGTTTTGATCACTTTGGTCTGCATTTTTCCCTCTCTGTCTCTTTTGCTGCGCTTTCTTTTAGCACCCCAAGGTAGAGTAATTCCAAGAGAAGCTGCGCCCCTTAGAATGCTACTGCTGTTAACTTCTTCAAATAGAAGTTCTCTCTTTTTTACATTTGTTGACCATACGTCATCTTTCACAACAGTTTGCACTGAACAAGAAGCTGTCCCTTGTATTGTGTTACACAATTCCCAATCGCCATTCTCCACTTCCTGAGCATGTTGCTCAACAATATGAGCAGATTGGTCTGATAGGACGATATGATTAGCTGCAAACACAAGGGATGAATTTAATTATGTTACTCTTGAAAATTAATAATTTTAGACTCAATTTACCACCTGCAGGCATTCAAACAGTACACTTCCTGAGGCCACTGTAAAAAAATTTATGTCATTAGCAGTAAGATAATAATAACAAGCATTGGCAAAGGATATCCCACAAATCAAAATGAAACTAAAAAATTCAGCACACATATACAACACCTGATGTTTTCATATCTGAGAGAGCATGTGCATTGTCAGCAAGCACGTTTGCAGTGTCACCTTTGACAACATCACCAAGTATTTTTTTATCCATCTCCTTTGAGGATATTGAGAATATTCTTTCTTTTAAAGATGCATCTAAAGAGCAGCTCTTGTCAATTTCTCTGAATGTTCTACACTTAGCTAGTGACTGCTTTGCAGATTTGTTTCGTGCACTCTTACGACCAGGTACTTTGGTGCCTTGCAATCCCTGTAAAATAAATAATTCCCTCAGACAAAACCCTACTAATGGACAATCATTTCTCCATAATAGTTTTCTCTAAGAATTATATGTTACTACAGGTAGAAAATTAAAACATTTCTGTAGTGCCTAGCAGTGAAATTGCTTCGGAGGTGAAAGAATTATTTTGGGTTCAACACGGATTAATTTTGACAAACCCAGATATTGTTTCACAAGTTCTGCCGAATCCAAAATGAATCCAGTCAATTTATGATTTAAAAACTAAATAATTTACAAATATTTTGGTGTAAACGTAAATCCAGTCCTTTTCCAACTCACATTGCAAGAAACAAGATTAATGCCAGCCAGAAACTATGTAGGTTGGGGCAATCTTCACAAGGAAAATTAAAAACCCCTGGGAGCATTGAAACACCATCCCTGATTTTTGCAAAAGTATTCAGGTTGCCATACGTACGAGACTTGTGTTTGCCCCACAACCAAACACTAGATTGGCAATCCTAAGTCATCTATATATTATCCAATTTATTGGAGCATAATTTTATGCTATAAATTTGTATATTTTGATAACTCAATTGAACCATTCTTAGGAAAAGAATAGAATAATAAACATCAAACTGTCATATAAAGAATTCTATACAATTTCGAACCTTAAATATATGCATAGGTTATGTTGAAAAGAATGGCATAAATCCCTGCAATTGGTATGCATTTAACAGACTAATTGAAAATAAAAAATCAAAATAGTACTTGAATTAAGCTTAGAGAGCTTACCATGTGCCTATTATATGCTGATTCGACTAGCTTATTCATGGAAAAAACTTCACGCTCTCTTAACACATTATCAACAGAACAAAAAATATTAGGCTCTCTAGAAAAACTAGAAACCAATCAAAATAATTCCTTATGATTAAGATGCACCACAAATTTCATTCAATGATGTGTTAGAATATACAGAAATTAGAGGCAGTACAAAGCATATTTTCACACCAAATGAAAGCCTAAGTATCTAATAGTGCAGATTACTGCTTAGCCAAACAAAAATTGAACTGATGAGGTGGAGAACACCAAGATACTTCAATAACCATGTTTTTTATGAACATGGGTTGCTAGCAAGCAAAATTTTAAATAAATGTACCTTTCTTCAGCTTTTTGTCTTTTGAGGACAGCCTTTTCCAATTTGTAAAGATGGCGTTTGTTTTTGGATACCTACAATGATAACAAAGCATTGGTGAGTAAGATATTCAAATGGCAAATATCCAATGTACTTCTCTTGATTAAGATCATGAAAAACAAATGGCATGATATATAAAAGTAAAATTCACTTAGTGTATATATAGGATAATGGAATAAGTCACATTGACAATGTTGAAAAGTGTCCTTTTTCAAGAGGATTCTATGATTTGTTGTGGATCTATCAACTATATGTACTTTGCCATCAGTTTTTCTAAATTGGTGAGATATTTCAACCTTAGGAAACCAAGAAATAAGAAGAATATTGACATACTGCTAGAGATTTCGATTAAAATTACCTGTTGAAGGAACTCATCCTTAAGCTTACAAATTTTCACTTTTATTTCCTCATCTTCCTTGTATCCTAGATCTGGCTGAAAAGAGAAAATTGAAACATATTAAAAAAAAAATTGTTCAAAGAAACTAAAAATTTTCAATATACAATGATAGATATAATATAGAAAATTGTAAAAGTAAAAATCTCAATACACAATTATAAAAATAATATCTGAGCAGGAAAAATACCACCAATTCTGTAAATAGTCCAATGCTTTGGAGTTCCAATAAAATTCGTTGGTCCGTGTCCAACTCTTGTGATTGAATGTCATATGCATTTTCACTATCGCTTTCAATTTGAATACAATTACAATAAGGAGAATCTTCACTTGTTGAATGAAAACACTCATCTTGTGGTCCACCATACAATTTTTTGTTTGTTTCTTTAGAATCTTCTTCAACAATTAAAGCTGAAAGTAGTCTCTGAAACAGTGAAACCATCCTATCATAACATCTAAAATTGTCAGGTCTCTTGATGTCCTCTTTAGCATTCAAAATGTTATTAAAGCTTTATGGACTCATTATCCGCCCACACATTCACCAAACTTCTTTGATTACCCAAAATAATTGGACTAGAGTTTGTTCCCTAGCAAAAGAAGAACTATTTATCAAAAGATAGACATAACAAAACCTAGGAAAAAAAACATCCTTAACAAATCAAGGCAAATGCAAAACCTCTACAGCTATGAATAACATTCAGCATGAACCCTTGACGCTTAGCAAATAATATTTAATACAATAAATGAGTCGTTTTTGGAGATTCTAAAAGGTCCCATTTTTATCAAAGACAAAACTCAAACAAAAACTCAATTGTAAAAAATGATATAAATTTTCAGAATGGAATCATTCATGGTAAAGGTGTTACCAGGTGCTTGAGAAAATCTAGGTCGTCTTGAATGAGAGATGCAAAAAATGATTCTATTTACTTCCAAAAGGGTCCTGAACATGCAACAAGTACTTTTAGGTCAAGTTACCAAAAAGTGAACAAATTATTATATACAGCAGAGAATATTTTGAGAAACGTTGGCAAATGTATAAGATTCTATTCACCTTAAAGAAATCTTACAGAAACTAGATGAAACTTCCTCAAAATCTTCGATCAAACTAACCTATTCAACCTGCCGCTGATAAGCTTTCTACTGACCTTATCGCCCTCTGAAATTGCGTAAACTCAATTCAAGATTACGCTGCAGAATAATTCAATTTGAAATTCGTCAAATTCAAATGCGCGCAAAAGTTCTGCTCCAATTTATTCAGTTTAAATTCAATTTATTAACGGCTTGGAAGAATTGGCAGAAGACAGCTGTGCATGCAGCGAAGATTTCTGAGTTGTAATATTAAATAATGTGTAACGTTGGTACCAAAAAAATAAAAGCAAAAAACAATGATAAAAATAGGAAAAGGTAATCAAAACTCACCATTGTTTCCATTTCCATTATTAGATGGATGCGATACGGCGTTCATTCAATTACACGTCAGATGAATAATTTTGTTCAGAATATTTTAACAAAAATAACTTCAAGAACAAAGAAAAACATCATAACAGGGAAAACAAAATGAACTGAAATTCAAATTGACGGAAAATACCACAAAATTCATTTCACACTCCAAAAATATATCTATTTGAAGAAACGAATAGGGATCTAGCACAAGGTTATATAATAATATTATATCAAAAAGTAATACGAAGAAGAAGGTAAACAAAATTATAAAAAATTTAAAACCGCACAAGAAACCGCAAAAATTCGTTTCACAGTAAAAAAAATCTCTATTAAAGAAACAAATAGGGATCTAGCACAAAGTTATACAATAATATCATATGTATATATATCCAATAACAGTGCATTCTTTTAACAGATAACAACATATTTGTTTTAAAATGAAATAAAACACAATAAAAAATGCTCTGGCCGCGTACAGATTCCTTGAAAAAATAAAACACAATAAAAAATGCTCTGGCTGCGTGCAGATTTCAAAAAAAAAATATAACACAACGAACAATTGCAAATGACTTACCTTAAGATTGTGTCGTGCCGCTAAGGATGCCGATGAGAAAACAAAGAGCAGAGTTTACAAAAAAATGTTTGCAATAAAAGACTGTTTTTTCTGCAATAAAACTTTGTAAAGTACAGCGTATGGGCTAATAAATAATCTGTTAAAGGGAATGGATACAACTCAGAATTTTCTCATATCATTCCATTTTAGCATGTTATGTAAATCTTATCCTAACATTCTATTTAGAATTTGTCTGTAAATCTTCTCATTTAGGAATTGCTTTTAATTCTTCCAGTTAAAAATCGTCTTAAATCTCTTCCTTCTCATAACATTCTATTTTGGAGTGGCTTAAAATCTTTCATTTGAAAATTGCCAAAGATCTTCCAGTTAAAAAATTGTAAATCTTCTCCATACATTTTATTTAAGAATTGTTTCTAAATCTTTTATTTAGAAATTGCCTATAAATCTTCTTGTTAAGAGGTGTAAATCTTCTGGTAACTTTCTATATAAGAGTTGTCTCAAAATCTTTCATTTAAGAGTTGTCTCAAAATCTTTCATTTAAGAATTGACTGTAAATCTTCCATTCAACAATCCTCGCTGTCGGCATTCGATTGGCTCGCGTACTGACAAATGGTACAAGAAATTGGTATGATTTTTTTTTTGATGAATAGTTCCTTTCCATTAATAAATTTCAAAGTTACATATTCACAAAAAAGGGGCCGGGGGATAAATAAAATCACCCCGCAGAGTCACTCGGCCAAAGCCGGATACAGATAACTATTCATAAAAAAAAAACTATAATGCCATTAGGCAGCAAGAGCAGTAGCAGCAGAAGGTGGAGGATCTTTATCATCTGATCCCCACTTCGGAGTGGGATT
>MU227723.1:2331872-2353560 GCA_018584345.1 Thuja plicata
AATTCCTGAGGGTTAAGAATGATATCAGGGTTACCTCGTGGAAGACCTTCGGGACGAACTTGCGAGGACGTTTGTTCGGAGGCGGCGCCATGGCAGTCCGAAGCTTCAACTCGAGCACCAGCAGTAACTGCTGGGCCGAAGTTGGCCGGAGCCATACTAAAGGCTAACCCTAATGAGATTCCGCAGTAAATGCGGTATGACAGATGGAAGGCTCAGAGCGGAAACACGGACAGAAAGCCGTACACATGAAAACCCTAGCAGAGCTCCAAATTGGTATGATTTTAAAATAACCATTAACAGGTTTCGGAAGAATAGATAGACCTTGAATGAAATTAAATAACCGGACAACTTTATAAAATCGTCACGTTTACAATTTTATTGGTTAAATATATTTTCATTGGGTTATTAGAGGGAGCTGGCTTTAAAGACATGAAAACTCTGGTGACAATTTTCTTTTAAAATTTAATAATTAGCATATCTATATTTTTAAAGTAGCATATATAATCTATATATAAAATACCCTAAGATGGCGTTGATGAAAAAATTAAACACTTTGTATTTTATATATAGATTATATATGATAGTAGCAGTGGCCACACATAAGACATTGAATAAATTAATATATAATAATATAGCAGCTTTTTATTAAATAAAAATTAATATAATCATGGTTTGCATCATGGTTAGGGTTAGAGTGAGTGTTTAGATTATGCTTAGAATTAGGGTTTAGCATTACATTTAGGATTACGATTAGGGTTCTAGGGTACACATCATGGTTAGGGTTAGGATTTGGGGTATGGTTAGGGTTGTTGGAAAATCGGATCATTGAGAGGGGGGCGAATCAGTACAAGACTATATTCATTCAATAAAAACTTTCAATTCATGTGCAATAGATCATAAACAACATAGCATAATGCAAGACACAAGAGCACAAGTAAAACACTTGACACAATGTTTTATAGTGGAAAACCCTAAGGGTAAAAAACCACTTTAAGATTGTATTTTTATTAGGCCTTAATGACAAATGTTTAAAGCTCTACAACTCTAGGAGTACCAATTCCCTTACAACTTTAGGAGCACCAACCCCTCTATGATTTAGAAGCACCCACTTCCAAAAGAACCAACCCCTCTCTATTAGAAGCATAGACTTCTTGGAGCAACAACCCCTTAAATAAGACACAAATAGAAAATTTAACTAGAGCGATACTTTGTTTTCATACATAGTACATGATATAAATTATCACAACAGAGACCTTGTCAACATTGATAATGAGACAACTTCAATCTCAGCCCTCAACACTGCAAACGCAGTGTCACCACTCTTCCTCTCACTTACACCAGTCAATGATAAACATGCCAATACATTATCTTACAAATATGCCTGCATATGTAAGTTTTTATACATTTGTTGTCTCAGTGATAATGTGTTTTACCTTCAATCAAACCAACAATCATAATTATGCCACAAAACTTCTGCAAACAGTTACAAACATTTGTTCATGGTCATGCCACTGACAATAACACATCTTCTCCCACTGTCATGATCATCTCACAATCAACCCTCATTCACAGTCATGTACACATTCACTACTACGATCAGTACATTATGAAATCAAAAACATTATTTAATTTCTCGTCTATACAAAAAATAAAGATTGCATCAGAATTCTATTACAAACTTCATTGAGTGTCTACACAAATAGAGACATAACCGTATCATTCTCATTCTCTCCTATCTTCCCTGCACCAACAATCATTAGCATGTAAACCATAATTCATGATTATATCTATAAGAATAACATTTAGCATTCAAGATTTTACTCTTCATTTGCCACAGTTATGTTCAAGGTGTATGTATATATATATAAGTGTGTGTGCAAATTTTATATATATATATCATTCATCATCTTCGAAAGAGAACAAACTTCACACATACTCTCAAATAGTTGAATAGACGATAGTTGGAGACAAAAATTATCGACAAAATTGATTCAACCAATATGCAAACCCGCATACAATAAAATCCATTAATACTCTTTCAACTGTAGTCGACAACAAGTGATTACCATTGATTAGAACTTTTACTTTGCAAACTGATTAAACTAATTGTGGTTGTTGATATCTCTTTTCTATTTTGGAATTCAATCTTATTCTTCATGTCGCAGCATATAATTACTCTTGTCGCTTGAGTGGTAGAGAAACTTGTCATGATGGCCAAATGTAAAAGCTCAATTATGTCTGCATAACTACTATTTCTTGTCCATCGCCGGTGTATATGTCTCTTTTGGCAGCTGAAGCAAAAATATCCTTCACCAAATCAACTGCCTCAGATTCTGACAGGGGAGTAGTAGCATCCTTAACTAGCAAGAGCAGAAGACTCGGGAATTTAAGATGATTGTCAAGAACATGCATCGTAAGTGTCAAGCTAGTTCTCTGAGATCCATAACCTGCTTGTTCATATGAGCCAACTACATCATATATGAAAACACAACCTTTTCCTTCATTGTCTAGACCACCTAAAATCTCTCTTGTTTAGATTAGTTTTTTTCAATGTTCTGGCCATATTTATGAGTATTACTTGACTCCTCTACCACTATCTCATGCTACTCAAATTTTTTTTATCATTCTAAGAAATACAATGTTCTTGTCATCAACATCTATAAAAAGACTTTTATTTGCAAACCTCCTAATCTATCTCTGCATTCATATACACTGTGACATTATTTTGACACCCTGCAAACTCTGATTTGAACACATCATATCGCCAACACAAATACACCTTAATATATGCACAACCTTGTCTTAGTGTGACACAAATAGAAACCTAAGACCACACAGATTAAATCCTCTTATAATCCCACACAAGTTAATCATGTTATCATATTTCTTTTGCAGACATGGAATCCTATCACAGTGATGACAGAAACTAACCGCATAATGCAAACTACTAGATAGAAGCTCTTGAATATAAAAGTCTCATGATCACCCATGTAATAGACAAAACACTAATCAGTCATGTAATAATTAAATAAGCCAATTCAGACAAATCCACATACCATCAACTCACCTCAACACTTTATGATCATCACCATCCAACTGATACAAGATGCACTTACGTGTACTCTTGTAACTGAAATCCATAAGACAGACACCCTTTTGACATTGAAATAAAAAATATGTCAAAGCGATGAATAATTTCTCAACTAGCTCCCCATGAGTATGAATCTCTAGTAACATGGTAATGTCTACAATTTTCTATCATAAGTATGCCATATGATACTTCATTTGCACATATTAATCAAGTCATCTTCAAACTTTTATTCATATCAATTATTGTCCTCATCTTCTTTTGTAGCACTGATATAGTTGTCATTGTCCATCACATCTTTGAAAACCCTATAAACATAATGTTTTACTCACATCTCAATAGTGCTAGAAATAAAAAATATTATGTATCAAACACCAATGACTCAATCTCGACACATTAATCTTTTGCAGATGACATATGATTGTAATGACTACGCTATTCATGAGTTATTAACTCAACTTGGTACAAACTGAATAACCTCTCCATTATTTCCATAGCATCATTTCATGTATCATGACTAGAGCTTTGTGAAGTTTCAATAATATGACCACATTTTTATTAATGCTCTTCTCAATGAATCTATCACTAACTGCAAGATTCTTCATACTAATTATCAGAAATAAGCATTCATATGATCAACACCAAAGATAGGAGAATTGTACTTGACTTGTTCCTCTTGTTAACTACCCATCATATGATGTACCATTTCCATGTTTTTTTATCTACCTTCATCTCCTCTACAACAATCAACCTTATAAATGCACTCATGATTAGTTAACCATTGTCCTACAAACAACTTTGCCTTTGCACTCTAAAGCATTGTCTTCATTTCAAACCAAGCTGCTCCTTAAAAATTATTTATGATAATCATTGAAATGTTTTCCAAATATTTTAAGCTCTCTACTTCTTCATCTTTGTATTTATTTCCTTAGTTCAATGTGGTTGTACTCTGTTAGATTTTCTCTATTCATGCTACAATCTCTCTTCTCATGAAAGCATCTACTATTTCACATTGAACATTGCTTTGTATCATACCACTTCTCTACATTTGGAGATTCTTGTTGTCATATATAATTTTTTTAAACTTATGATCTCGCTTGAACAACCATTATCATGATGAGCTATTAGTGTGAGCTAGGCTATCAAACCATCAATTGCACTTTCAAACTTTAACTCCTACAAAAGTGTGTCAATGAAAACAAATATGACATAAAAATAATAAAGATAACTTCAAAAGATATTTCTCCATATGCCACATCATGGTAGAAGAGTATTCATCAGGTTTTGTTTTTCCTATCACCTCCAATATGATCATCACGAGACTCATATCCAAACTATCATAATTGATCCATTAAATTAAAATAGAGAAGAATGAAGGGATATGATTTACGTGTTTGTTCCTTGTCTCCTTGTAACACCAACAAAAAGATACGTATTTCCATACCTTTGATCTTATCCTACCATTTACATACATTATTCTTTTCTTCATAGGTGCAAGAGTGGTGCAGAGTGCAACAATGAAAGGTAGGATTTGGGCCTACTCCACAATCTACAAAGGTAAACAAAAGAAAAGATGTGTATCTCCTCAAGATTCCCTTGACCAATGACACTATCTTCTAGCAAACAAATATGTGGGGCATTTGTGTGACAAGATCCATCAAATGTCCTTTTGAACCAAACATATCCTTATATCTCCTCTAAGCAACAAAATAGGGTAAGATGGCTAATCCAAGGATGGAAGTGGATCAAAGTGACTTATACAAGGTTTATTGACCCAAACTCAACCACCAAATCAATCCACAAAGTCAAATCCCTTGATCTACTCAAATTGGTCTAATTAGGAGACCTAATTGAACTAGATCGACCTAATAGGTAATCAGGACTTAGTTTTCAAAACTCAAAACCAACCCCCCAAAAAAATGTAATTTTAAAATACCCTTTATATATTTCAATGAGACTCCAAAGTGACAGTGGACCAATTCTGCAATCTGGTAAGATAACCCCAACTAGTCCTATTAGGGCTAATAGGCCTAATTGCAAAGATTTGAACTACAACTATCCTCGAATGAGTCGGAAGAAGTTTCTCACCACATGGAACAATCTATGCATATCCAAAGGACTCCAAAACATCCACTTGAAGGGTTTGATTCACTCTCCTTTCCATCTTTTAGAATAAAATTCTATCTGTTGTTGGTCGGTCACATAAGGATGCCTGGCCTAGGGCTTGGTGCTAAAAATAGTAAAACTAGATTTACCACTCCAAGCCTTTGTAATGTCAAAATAAATGGTACTAAATTTAATTCCCCCCATGTTCATTGAGATTCTATGGTCTAAATTCAAAGTAGGGCCATTTTGGTGACAGACCTTATCCAAATTGAGGGCTTCAGACCCGTCCTCTACAAAGCACCAAAATCTTGCACTAGACTCAATCAAATTGGATCAAATAAAATCCAAACCATTCCTAGAATATTTCTCCACCAAATCCAATGACTAATCTGATCAAGTCAATCACCAATTACAAATGATAAGGACACAAAATTAGAAATTACAGGAAAAACCAGAATTCTCTTTATTGATTTGAAAGCCCAAATACATACATCAACCAATCTCTGCTCTTTTTTATTAGAAATGATTTAAATAGATGATAACAAATTCCCCAACCAAATTTTGAATGATATGACCATTGAGAGCGAGTTGTTACCATTTTGACAACTTTTGCTAAGCAACTTTTTATGCAAAATGAACAACTTTTGCATCGTGGTGATTAATTACAAATGTATGTTGCAAACCTTATTGTTTTTTGTTCCAAGACATTCCTAGACACCTAATTAGACTCAAGACATTAAAAAATAAGACATTTAGGTTCATTGACCAAATTTGACTTGGGCGATTATAAGTGTGTTACCCAAGCAAATGGTCTTACAATTTAAATCATTATTACAATTAACTCAGTGAATCCATACAATAATTCATAGGGGTGATTAGGTGCTCCTGCACCAAAGAGATATTACCATGATAGACTCCACCTGAATCCATACTTCTCCTCAAGGCCTAAAAGACTTCACATGTGTACGAAGTCCACAGTGCGTTTTTACAAATTTATCTTTATCATCAACCTGGTCATGTTTTATTTCTTTTGGCTTCCACACCATCTTGAGATTTTTCTTCTTCTCGCTAATTTTCTTGGTTTTCTTTACAATATTCAATCTACAATTCTTTTCAATATGATCAAGATTATTGCAAAAATAGAATTTCATGTTCTTATTTCTCAAGAATGTATTTGCTCTAACAGATTTTGTAGACCTTCTTACAAACATTCCACAATTTTTAACCTTATGACCATGGTTATGAAAATTGAAACATAATTGATTGTTTGAAACAAAATAATTTCTTCTTGAAAACCCATACTATTTCTTATCAACAAACTAACAAGTTGTAATCTTATGACCATAAGAATTACATGTATAACAGTAGCCAACAAATGAACAATTGTACCTTGTTTGGTTTTTCCATGTGGATGAAGATCCTGTAAATCTATTTTTACTTCTCCTTTTGTTGATACCTTCAAGTTGTCTTATATCAGCAATAATATAATCTCACTTCTTCTTGTATTCACTCTTAGAAGCAACAACATGGTGACCCATATCAATTTTCTTTCTTGGTGTCTCTCTAGCCATAAAAGTCTGTCTTTTTCCATCTGCAATAGAAAATATTGTTTCATGTTTAGATCCTTCCACAAAACTTTCCCCTACCTCATATCCTAGGCCAGTAGGATAATTAAAGTGCTTCTATTTGTCCAACATCTCATTCAAAAAATTAGCGCTTTATTCAAAAAATTTACTCGTTTCTATCTTAATATTGACCCTATTAAGATCTTTCCTTTAAGAAACTAGTTCTCTTTCAAGATTTTGACATTCAATCTTTTAAACTTTGAAGTCATACCTTGCAATGTCTTTTGTCCACTAATGTTATTTAACTTTAATTTTCAAACTCCTGATCATGTTGTCTTTTAGAGTTTGTTCTTTTAACAAAGAATCATCACCTAAACTTTTTCTCAAAGAAGAAACCTCATCTTCTACTTGTTTTCATACTTCTACCTTATCTTTTAATCTAACACCTAGTTATTCTTCAACCTTTGTCCTTACCAAAAAAATTGATCTTTTAAAAACTCAACCATCTTTTTAGATTCATTATAATTTTACACAACACATTTATTGACTTTGACACTTTCTTGTAGGTGTACCTTGAGATCCCGATTCTGTTTTTAGATCCTTGATCATGTCTAGGGTAGAGAGAAGTTCTTCTTGAAGGCAAACAACTCCATTTTCATTAGATTCTTGATTAGTTTGAGATGCTTCAAACATATCTGCATGACAATCCTTAGAATCTAGATTATTAGAGAAAACATCAAAACCTTGTATATTGAACAACTCTTTATTTTTGGATAGGGGTATGTGCACGATCATGGTATGCCAAAAACTGGCGATCTAAAAAAATCCTCTTTTCACTCGTCCAAAAATGCACTAAAAGGCGTGTTGACTTTTTAGTAGGCCTGGGTGTCAGTACACATGACCAAACCAAAAGCCAAAGCACAAGACTAATTTGATATCTGATATAAAATTGCATATCTGATATTATCAGATATATGATATTATTAGATATTTGATAATATCGAATATCCAATTTTTGCCAGTAAAACTAATTTAAGCCTGTGGGATGCATTTCTCAATTTTCATTGTGAAAATGTTGAGAAATGCAGCCAAGGGTTATCTCATATACGATAGAGGATCAGATATACATTACTGCAACTGCAAATTTGTCGCCAATTCAAATAGGTACGTTCAATTTGTTATTTGATGTAAATTAATTAAAATTAGTAGTTTTTTGATTAAAAAAACTAGGGTTTAATTGTTTTTTGTTATCATTTTTTAAATTGATTATAATTACATATTTATTTTATTTTAACTAGACATGGACTCAAATCAATCACCAAACCTTCCCAATGATCCCGCAAACAATCTAAAACCACCTCCAAAGAACACGCAACCACCTGAAAACAATTCCCCACCTCCACAAGATCAACCAATCCTAAACCCTCAACCTTTAGAGGATCTTATAGGAGAAAATCTAAATCGGATTAGAGGCTTTTAGACTACATATACCATTATCCCCACATTGTGCCCCATGTTTTCTACTTTGAACTCCATTATTAAAAATATGGAGAAACTTACAGAGCAACATAGTGTTGCACTTCTTTGGCACAATTCAATGCATGTAGATTTTGACGATGGGCTTGATTATGATCAATTTATGAACCTAACTATAACTAAAAATGACATATGTAACCTTTTTGTGGATCCAAAAATAGGATAAAAAGTGGACCCTAAAAATCCTAAGTTATCAATTAAATGGTGCACAAATGATGCAATACATTACCACTTTTGGGACCATTGGTGGATGGTTTTTGATAGACCACCCCACAACAATTTGTATGTCCCATTATATTTTTCAAGAAAATTGTATGTTGAATTTGTGCTCGGTCTTAAGGTAAACTATTGGAGTATGAGACCAAACCAGGGTGTAGGCTTAGGCGCTCCTCAAGACAGGCCATTGACACACCGGGTGAAATCCAGCACATATGTCCCCCCCCCACCAATATTTCACCCCCTCCTATATTGCAGCATCCTCACATTATAGTTGAGGCCGACTCACCGACTATTAGAGTCATTCATATCTTGAGTGATCTACTGGTTAGGCAGAGTGCAAAATTGTTGTCTCCTCATGTTGATGATTCTTTCCCTTCCACATCCTCCACGAGCTCACATATTTGTGTGCCCCACACTTGAATTATGTGAAAGAATTTGTGCTTGGGTCCCCTTAATGATAGTGATGCATATGACTATGTCTTTGAGTTAGATGATACAACATAGGACACTACAGGCACTGAAGCACCTCATGGAGATGTGCATCACATGAGAGATGAGGAGGGGCATGCAAAGGCATTAACTCCTACTATTACGGTAAGAGTAAGTAGTCAACTTATCGTGCATTGTATTTAATTTTAAAAACATTTGTATTTTTAGTAGAATTTACCTATAATGATTGCCCACTTATGTATTTTTATGTGTTCCATTTATGTTCAGTTGATGATAGAGGAGGAGATGGAACATGTGGGGGGTCCATCCTTTTGGCCATTTTATTTGGCAAGTGACATTTTCATTGTACATATGTTTTAATGTACTCATTAGTTTCATTTTTTATAATAGTATATACATATATTTTCTATTTTTTATGATCATCTTATTACATATCAAACATGTTTCACCAGATGTTAGTGGGGGACAATGTGAGGGGTTTCAAGCGTCAGGCGTTAACAAGGGGAAGGTAATTAATTATTTTAGATTGTTTATGCATATGTATACTTTTCATTTGTGCGTACTCATTTTTAATTTACATGGTTTATTTGACAAAGGGTGGTATTTGACGATGTCATGAGACTGGTTCACCATGATAGAGTCACAGGCATCTCAATTTGGAGTGATAGCCCCATGATACATATATTTCTAAATTTATTTGTTTGTATTTTACTATCAAGTATATATATGATCAAGTCATGATTGTATCAAGTATCTTTTTAACTTTCATTGGTCACCCAGGAGTTTGAGGGAGGAACAACGCCAAGGCTTTGCATCGTTGATGACCCAACCGACATTGCCTGAAGAAAGTTCAACAAGGGTAATTTTTAATTTTAATTCAATTATTTGTAAATATATTTTGCTACCAATGATTTAACATTAAATAGTATAACTCGTAGATCAATCTCATTTTTGCAAACATATAAAGGTTGGAGTCGACATTGGTGGCATTGTCCCTTCGCTACCAAGGATATATGTCAGGACTCCTGACCCCATGAGGTCTCTCTCTCTCTCAGGTATTATTATTATTATATAAATAATAAGAAATATAGTACTAATATTATACTATATTACTAAATATCATACTAATATTAATATAATATATATTACTATTATACCATTATACAATAGTAATATAAATAATAATATATAATACTAATTTCTATAATAAAATACTAATATATATAAAATAATATAATACTAATATTACTAAATATCATACTAATATTAATATAATATATATTACTATTATACCATTATACAATTTTAATATAAATAATAATATAATAATACAAATGCTATTATCATCTAGTATTTATGTAATACTAATATTATAAAAAATTAAAAAACTAAAATCGAAATTGAAAATAGCATTGAAATGAAAATGTTGAAAATTGAAAAAGTTGAAATTTCAAATGGAAAGCAGAATTTGGGCGGGACATACCGGATATCCGATATTGTTTCAGATATCTTATTTGCCTTGGTATTTTCCTTGGGTTTTGGCTTTACAATGCCAAACGTGGATTATCAACCCAAATTACCATATTTCCTCTGATCTCCAGACTTCGACCATGTAACTGCAGACCTTTTTTTACCCAAAATTGATGAAACAAAAAGGGTTTCTTAAAGAGATTATCAACTTTCCATAAATATAATTGCTGTCAAATTTTGAGTTCAGAAAGTAATTATTACATATCTTCTAATTGAGTTACCTCTAGTCCTGAATGATAGACTGATTGAAAAAAACCTATAACTTTGAAATGGTTTAACCTTTTTTAAATCTGAAACATGCATCACATTCTATGCTTCACCTATTATAAGAAAAAAAAAACAATTTTATAAATTTAGAATTAGTTAAGGTGGTGAGATGCGAGATTTTTTTTATTCTGAAAAAAGTTGTAGCATAAAATTCATAATTAATTATTTATTTGGAAATAAATTACACAAAAATATGTGTCACATCTGGGCATGAGTCTACTACCTCTATCTAGAATATTGTGAAAAGATATCATCATTTGGTTGTGATTAAGGTGGTCAGACATACACGTACTTTTTATCTTTTTCCTAAAAAATTTGTACTACTGCATTGAAATCTAAAATTTTCAATAATTAGATTAATTTTTTTAGAAAAGGGCTAGCAGTTTAGAAACTACATTCAATTTCCTACATATTTTATTATTACAACTTTTTCACATAAGGTTTACAAGATGTTCAACTTTTTACGTCAAGTTGACTAACACTGATTTTCTTATTTTTCATTGTCACTTAAGGCCATAACTTGGTATACCATGATCCTGCACATACCCATAGATCTTTCATTTTCTTCTTCTTTCACTTCTTACCCATAGTATTCCTTCTACCAAGACTAACCCGAGTTGATTAAACTTCTAAAAAGGAACCCTGCTCTTATACCACTTGTTGGAATACTAGGATCACTAAGAGGGGGGTGAATTAGTGATCGATATAAATTATAAACAAGATGATATTAATTCAATAATAAAAATCAATTCATGTGCATAAGAACATAAAAAATATCTAGCATAATGCAAGACACAAGAGCACGAGTAAATTTTAATAATTTATGTCTTTTTAATAATCTTTAATGGAAAATTTTTAGAGCTACAACTCTAGGAGAACCCAATCCAAGGAGCACCAACGCCTCTCTGATTTAGAAGTGCCCACTTCCAAGAAACTAACCCCTCTCTATTTAAAAGCATCAACTTCCCAAAGCACCAACCCCTTAAACAAGATACATATAGAAAAATTTATTAGAGGGATACTTAGTTTTCATACATAACACATGATAAAAATTATCATAGTAGAGAACTTGTCAACAATGATAACAAGACAACTTCAATCTCTTCCTTCAACACTGCAAACTCGGTGTCACCACTCTTCCTCTCACATGTAGCAGTCAATCATAAACATGTCAATATATCATCTTACAAATATGCTTACATATACAATTGCTTATACATCTACTGTCTCAATAATAATGTTATGCAGCGTAAATTAAACGAGCAATCATAATTGTATCACAAAACTTCTACAAACAATTACAAAAATTTCTTCATGGTCATGTCACTAACGATAACACATCTTCTACCAAAGTCATGATCATCTCACAATAAAACCCCATTCATAGTCATGTACACATTCACTGCTATAATTAGTACATTATAAAATTAGAAACATTATTTAATTTCTTGCCTATACAAAAAATAAAGATTGCACTAGATTTCTATTGCAAACTCCATTAAGTGTCTACACAAATACAGACATAACCTATCATTCTCATTCTCTCCAATCTTCCGTTCACAAATAGTCATTGGTATGCAAACTGACTAAACTAATTTATGTTTTTTATATCCCTTTTCTATTTTGGAATTCATTCATATCCTTCCTAGATCGCGACATAAAATTAATCTTGTCACCCGAGTGGTAGAAAACTTGTCATGATGATCGATTGTAAAATATTGATTATGAATGCGTAACTACTCTTTCTTGTCCATCACAAGTTTATATGTCTCTTTTGGTAGCTGATGAAAAAATACCCTTCACCAAATCAACTGCTTCATATTCTGACAGGGGAGTAGTAGCATCCCTAACTAGAAAGAGTAGAAGACTCTGGAATTTAAGATGATTATCAAGAACATGCATCATAAGTGTCAAGCCAGTTCTTCAAGATCCATATCATACTCATTAATGTGAGCTAACTTCATCATATGTGAAAATGTAACCTTTTCCTTCATTGTCTCGACCACCTAAAATCTCTCTGATTTGGACCAACTCCTTTGAATGTTCTAACCATATGTATGATTATTAATTGACTTCTCTACGACTATCTCATGCTACTAAAAATTTTCATTAGAGTATCATTCTAAGAAATACAATGTTCTTGTCATCAACATCTATGGAATGACTTTTATTTGCAAACCTCCTAATCCATATTTTCATTCATATACACGATGTCATTCTTTTGACACCCTACAATCTCTGATTTGAACACATCATATCACCAACACAAAAACACCTTAATATATGCACAAATTTGTCTTAGTGTGGCAAAAATAATAACCTAAGACCACAAAGATTAAATCCTCTCATAATCCCACACACATTAATCATGTTATCATATTTATTTTGAAGACACTGAATCTTGTCACAGTGATGACAATAACTAACCACACAATGCAAACTACTAGATATAAGCTCTTGAATAGAAAAATATCATGATCACCCCATGTAAAGACATGACACTGGTCAGTCATGTAATAATTAGATAAGCCAATTTAGATAAATCCACATACTATCAACTCACCTCAATACTTTATGATCATCATCATCATCCAATTGATATTTAAGATGCTCTTACTTGTACTCTTGTAATTGCATAGACAACTCAATGAGACAAACACCCTTTTGGCATTAATGACAAACATTGCAAAGCCAACAAGGGCAAGGCTTAGAATTATTATTAGGGTTAGGATTTAGGTTAGAAGTACGATTAGGATTATGGTTAGAATTGTGGATAGACTTTGGATTAGGGTTAGGGTTAAGGTTAGGAGTATTGTTATGATTAAGGTTTAGGGTTAGAGTTAGGATTATTGTTTAAGGATAGGGCTTACAATTATAGTTAAGATTTTGGTTAGGGATAGGGTTTACATCATAGCTAGGGTAGAGCTTAGGGTTAGGGTTATGGTTATAGTTATGGTCAGGCTTAGGATTATGGTTAGGGTTAGGATTAGGTTTCGGGTTATATTTTAAATTATGGTCAGGGTCATATTTCTGTCATGGTTAGGAATAGGGTTTGGCTTATAAATAGGGTTAGATCTAGACTTGTGATTAGGGTTAGGGTTTAGGGTAACTATTATAGTTAAAATTAGGGTTTACATCATAGTTAGGGCTAGAGAGAGTATTTAGGTTAGACATATAGTTGGGGTTTAGGTTTGGGATTATACTTAGGGTTCCAGGTTATACATCATGGTTAGGGTTAGGGTTTGGGGTATCGTTAGTTTAAGGCTTATAATTATCATCAGGGTTAGGGTTTAGGTTAGAAGTAAAATTAGGGTTAGAATTTGGATTAGGGGTTAGATTAAAAGGTTATGGTTATGGTTATGGTTATGGTTATGCTTAGGGTTAGGGATAGGTTTAGGTTTTAGGTTAGTTATTTTGTTAGTTTTAGGGTCATTCTTAGTTCAAAAAAATAGTTAGGGTTAGAATTATTCTTAGGTTAGGTTCAAGATTATGGTTATGGTTTGGATTAGCCAGATATGGTTAGGGTTTAGCATATACATCATGGTTAGGGTTATTTTTTAGGGTATGGTTAGGGAAAGGCTTTGAATTATTGTTAGGGCTAGGATCTAGGTTAGAAGTATGATTATAATTAGGGTTATGGTTAGGACTAGGGTTAGGGTTCAACGATTAGGATTCAGATTAGGGTTAGGTTAAGGTTAAGATTAGGTTTAGGATTAGGATTGTGGTTCTAGTTATGGTTTAGGGTTAATATTATTATTTGAATTATGGTTAGGGTTAAGATGAGGGTTTAAGGATAGGGTTAATGTTAGAATCAGAGTTTATGGTTTTTTTTAGGATTATGGGTAGGGTAAGGGTTTACATCAAGGATAATATTGTGTTAGGTTAGGCTTAATATTAGGGTCAAGTTTAGGATTATTGTTAGGATTATGGTTAGGTAAAGGGTTTACATCATGGTTAGGGTTGGTGTTTAGATTAGGGTTAGGATTAGGATCATTATCATGGTTAGGGTTTACATTATGGTTTGAGCTAGTGTTTTGATTAGGGTTAGGGTAAGGATAAAGGTTTAGGTTCATGTCATGGTTAGGGTTGTATTTAGGGTTTAGGTTATGATTAAGGTTTATAAATTGGTGTTAGGATTAGGTTTTAATATTTATTATTAGGGTTACGATTGGAGTTTACCATTTAGGGTTTAGCATTGAAGGTTAAGGTTTTGCATTTAGAATGAGGGTTTACTATTTAGGACTATGGTTTAGCTTAAGATTAAGATTTAGTGTTTAGTATTTAGGATTAGAATTAAGATTAGGGCTTAGTTATTATAGTTAAGATTATATTTTAGTAATTAAGGTTAGGATTAGGATTAGGATTTAGCATTTAGGATTTAGGTTTATAGTTAGGGTTAGGTTTAGGAAATGTGTAACATCATGGTTAGTATTATGATTATGATTAGGGTTTGTATTAGGGTTATCATTTAGGGTTAGGGTTACGATTAGGGTTAGGGTTAGGGTTTATATCATGGTTAGGAATAGGAATAGAGTTATGGTTAGGATTAGGATTAGTTTTAGGGTTATAATTGAGATTATGGTTAGGGATAAGGTTTATATCATGGTTAGGATTAGGGTTTAGGTTGGGGTTTTATTAATGTGAGGGTTAAAATTATGGTTAGATTTAGAATTATGATTAAGGTTGGTACTAAGGTTAGAGTTCTAATTATTCTTTGGTCAGGGTTAAGATTAGGATTTTGGTTGGGTTCATATTAGGGTTTGGTTATGGTGAATTTTAGGGTTAGTGTTAACACTATGATTATAGTTATGTTTTCAAATTATGGTTAAGGTTCAAATAAAGGTAGAGTTATAGTTCAATTAGTGTTATGGTTGAGGCACAATTAGGGTTAGAGGTAAGGTAAGGTTAGGGTTGGGGTTAAATTAGAGGGAAATATTTGAGTTACAACTAGGGTTGAAGTTAATTGTAGATTGCAAAGGGTTTAATTATAATTAGGGTTAGAATTAGAGTTCAGTTAGGGCTCAAATTAGGGTTATGATTTAATTGTATTAGGATCAGGATATATATTAAATTTGATAATATCATTTCAGATTAGGGTTATGATTCATGTGTGTTTGTTTGTTTGTGAATGTGTATCTTAAACTCAATAATATAATTTAGGATTAGGTTCATCTTGTTTGGATTTTATATAAGTTATGGATCAATTGGGTTCAAAATTAAAGTTATAGTTCAATTTGGTTTAGTGTAATGGCTAGGGTTAGGATTAGGGTTTAATTTTTCAAACTTTCTTGTGGCCCTATATTTTTTTTTATCATAGATCAAAATAGATTTTTGAAGCCTTGGAAAGCTCAATTGTGGTTAGGGTTAGGGTTTTTTTAAAAAAATTAAGTGTTTGGTAAACTTTAGCGTGACCTATGACGTTAGAACGGTATGCCCTTTGATTCCACGTGAAATAATTTTGCACTAGAGCTATGAACCAGTGAGGCCACAAATGGGGTGGTGTTGGATCCCCAACATTGTAAAGGAATTTGAAACATGTACTAAACATCTAGGATTCCTTGTTTTCAATAATGATCCATTTGTGAGACCTAGTGCCAAGATTTGGTCTTTATGAACCATTTGGTCAACTATGGTCAAAGGATCCATAAATTTAAAATTTTAATTATTTTTCATGTTTTAGGTGTTCATTAAGTAGTTTTTATCCATTAGTTTCCCCTAGGAAAGTGAACAATCAACAATTATTCAATTTGTGCAAAATATGCAAAAATGCAAGATTTGCATAAAAAGTTGCATAGCAACATTTTGGCGATAAGACAAATTTTTAAAAGTTGGTTGTAAACCTTCCTCCCAACGGATTATTACTTGAAATTTTGTTATAAAAATTGGAGGAACTCCTAAAAAATCCCTCACAAGGAGGTGGAGGAGAGGATGATGAAGAGATGATGTAAATTTGGTAAACAATCAATAAAATAGAACCATTTTCCTACAAACAGTCAGTTATTCTGGATCTTTACGGCCCCGTACAGACTCAAATTGGAGGAAAATAAATGGATTATTGAAGTTTAGTGAATTTTATTTCTTTTTTATTTGGTTTAAGTCCTTGATTGATTGTAGAACTTCAGATTTTGTCAATACTGTAAAAACTATCTAAAACCCTACGCACCTAGGGTTTCCCTGAATAAATGACCAGTTCTCCTCACTCCACCATTGAAGAAATATGAGGGTTGGTGAAATGAGGGGGATGTGTATGTGTTTCAAGATTCCAAAAGTACTTTGTAGGTTGGTGGTCTAAGAAAAGAGTTTGAACTAATTCTCAGTCGACATTGATGAGCCTGTTTTACTGTCTTTATTATATTAGTCCTTGCACTCTGTTTTCAAGCATTATTAGAATAATTGTGAACTTTAAGTCAGTTGAAATTTTGTTAAGTACAGAAAATAACCATTAATCCATGGGTGGAATAGATATGTCACATTACACCAATATTATATATATGTTGCAGTATTTCATATAATAATCTGAATGTGTGTTCTAACATCTGGATTAATTTGATAAGTTTCTTGCATGAATATCTTTTTCATATTAACTAATCTTGCCAGGAAGTAGGATTCGCTGGGAGTGGTCGACAACATTGAAGGAGGACATAAAGACCAACTTCATGCAGATAAGCCATCATGGCAACAGAAGACACGGCTGTCGCAAATTAGGAGCCACTGTTTCAGAGATGCATAAATATAGCTCTGCTATATTCCCTCTGTATTACTAGCATGTTGACTTGATCGGCCAGAATTCATTGTACACCTCATGGTCTGTTGCACTTCCTGTTCTCTTTCTTTGGCATAGTTTTATTTAGTTAGTTCCTTTTCTATTTTGGAATAAAGAAGTCAATCCTCTATTTATAGGGAGGAGACTGTTTGTTTGTAAGTTTGGATTTTTCGAAGGAGAACAATGTTCTGATTGTATCTTGTTCAGCAAGTTCATTTTTAGCTTGATGTCTTATTTTTCATGTAACCAGTTTTGAAAGATAATGAAGTAACTTTTGGTTCATGTTCTGTGTTCATAGATTAGCAGAAGGCAACCAAGGGGGCCCACTTGGTAGGTGGATTAGAGTAGCAGTAGAATAGATTTACTTCCTGCATTTTCAGTATTCTAGATATAAGATTACAATTTATTCCTGCAGCATTGTACTTTGTGAATGTTCCTGCAGCACTTGCAAGGATAGCTTTAGTGAATGCTCTAGGTTGAAAGAATAGATTTCAGTAGAAGTTTGCAAGTTGTGGCATTCATTTTAGTAAGGACTAAATGTATTTCCCTTCTTGCAGCCCTAGTATAGATTCCTTTCATGTATTTTTCTTTCCTGCAGCATAGGTAGATTGGCTCCTTAAGGAACTTAGTGCACATATGATGACATGTAATTGATTGAATGTTTGATAATGTTAAGTTGAAGATGATGCAAGACATTAAAATAGTTAATGGTTTGTATTGTCATTGATGTCAACTTGATATCATCTGTACGGTCATGTACATAATGCCAAAGAATTCAGAGAATCAATGGAACAAAGATTATGCTTTCAATAATGCATAAAAGTCAAGTATTCACTAAGTGACAGACAACACCGACGGAGTGCAAACCATTGGTAAAGGAAAAGTAAAAGTCACAGTGATGTCCAACGAGCAGAAGAAAGTGTTTCCTGATGAAGCAAAATCCTATGATGCCCGATGGACAGAGATCTCAAACCTAACTAAAGTTGCACCGACGGAACTAGAAGTTGTCACCGATGACTAACTGCAGAGTTGACCGACAGAACAGAGAGTTCAAAAAATGACAAAATATCTAGCTAGCAGAGCTTAAGGATAGACCTTAACTGGTTGTTTTATTTTTTTTATTCACCCAGAGTTAAGTAATTGATTTAAAGAAGATTTGTACATTTGGCAAGAAGATAACTACGAGATAAATTAGGAGATAAAGCCGTAAATCAAATTGGCTGGATTATTTTTCACACCAAGAATCAAGAATCAAGAATTAAGGAATATTATGTCTATATAAGAGACAAGCATAATTCATTTCCATAAGCAATCAGATACACGAGGAGTGAATAAAAAGATGATGCTGAAGAGAAACTGATGAAGGATAACTTCATACAATCCTGATCAATCAAGTTGAAGGAGAGCTAAGGAATTCTGTGGACACTGACGAACAGTGAAGCACAGCATCACAGAGAAAAAAGTGTGGAGCACAAAGAATTGAATTGATACATTGATCAGAGATGTATTGTACTTAAATAGATCTGAAAATCTACAATTCAAGTTGCATTAGAAACAGGTCATAATGTTTCAGTTTAACAATTGAAGCATCAAGTCTCTTAACAGAGCAGGACTTAACCATCTTCTATAATTGAGGTATATCCTAACAGATTGCCAAAAAGGTTGATTCATGAAAGTAGCATTGAATTTGCATAAAGCCTATTGACAGCATAAGAAGAAGGCTGATTCAAGGATGGTAGCAAGATTTTCATAAAGCCTATTGACAGTCTAAGAAGGAGGTTGATTCAAGGATGGTAGAAAAATAGATGCCAGATACTAAGTGACAATCTATGTATAAAATCCTCTAACAAGGTCACACTTAACAGTGTGTTTTTAACCTTTAACAAGGTTGGCTTCTAAAAGGGCTCACTTCAGAAGAGTGAAAATTTGGGGTATCGGTCCCAGTGGTTTTTTTTCCCTTTACAGGTTTTCCACGTTAAAATCCATGTGTTATGTGTTTATGGTCTATTACTTTATTGTTTTACATTTCACATATGCATTTATGTATTGATTGGTATACTCTGAATATTTACTAAGTATCGGTAAATAGTTTTTACTGCTTATCGGTTATCAAGGAGAATAAGAACATACAAGGTAAACTGATAGACAATTAGTTATTATAAGTATTTCATGGCATGCATCTTGTAGGGACTTAATAATCTGAGGTGTATTGATTGGTGGTAAAATATTAAAGGATAAATTTTTGAGGCCACTGATTCACCCCCCCCCCCTCTCANCTGATTCCCCCCCCCCCCCTCTCAGTTATTACTAACAATTGGTATCAGAGCTTGTGTGCTTAGAAGGAAGGTTTCAAGACCTAAGTAAAAGATCACAAGATGAAAAGATGAGATGTACCCAAGTTGAACAAAGACAACTTTCCTTCATGGAAAAACAGTATAAGACTCCACTTATCAGGTATTGGAAATGATGTTACTCAATACTTAGATACTGAATATGTGTTTCCTATAGGACCATTAACAGTAGATCAATTGAGAGTGAAGCATGAGCATAACTACATGGTTATAGAGCTTTCTTCCTCACTCTCTGATGCTGAATTTGAAAATGTCAAAGATTGCACAATTGTAAAGAAAATGTGGGACAAACTGAAGCTTGTACATGGAGGTGATATAAACATTCTGAGAGCCAAGGAAGAAAGCCTTAGAGGAAAGTTTGATGATCTCAGAATGAAAGAAGGTGAAAACATCACACAGTACATTACAAGAATAAAAGAAGTAGTCAATGCCATACGAGGTGTTGGAGGTACACTTGAAGAGGAGACAGTGGTAAGTAAAATCTTAAGAACCTTATTGCCTACATATGCTATTAGATTTTCTTCTATTCAAGAAATGAGAGCAGTAGAAAACAATACAGTTACTCTTGATAGATTAATTGGTAGAGTGATTTCATTTGAGATGAATAACTTTGACAATAGTGTCTTACCAATCTTAGAGTCTGCATTTAAGTCTTCTATGAAAATAAGCAAATATAACCATAGATACTCATCTAGAAGGGACAGTGAAAGTGAAAGTGAAGAAGAAGATCTAGATGAAATAGAAGCATTATGGCCAGAAGAATACAGAGAGGCAAAGGTAAATACAAAGGCAAGATACCACTTGTATGCTTTAATTGTAAAGAGATTGGACACTTTGCTACAGAAGAAAAGATGACAAATCTTTTGAGAAGAAATCTGACAGAGGTGATAACAAAGATTATAGAGGTTACCAACAATCAAAAAGAAAGGATACCCGAGACTACAAGGATAAAGGAAAGAAGGCTAGCTACCTAGCTGCTTGCAAAGATGAAGATACTGACACCGAACCAGATGATGACATCGAGATAGTATTTGTAGTTGTGAAAGATGATTCAAATGAAGATGAAAGGTATGAAGAAACTGCACTCATATCTAAGGTTAGTAAGAATGATATCTCGATTATAGATAGTGGCTGCACTCACCATATGACCAGTGACAAAGAAAAATTTAATACTTTTGAGTATTATAATGGTGGTACAGTAAGAATGGGAAATGATACACCTTGTCCAGTTGAAGGTAAAGGAACAATAATGCTGAATAACCTGATTAAATGTAAAATGCTTATTGGGTAAAAGGATTGAATTATAATCTGTTGAGTGTCTCTCAGCTGAATAATTCAGGTTACAGTGTAGCATTTGAAAACAAGAAGGCAAAGATCTTCAATGAATCAAGAAAACTGATTGGTACTGGTGAACAGACTAAAGGTAACTTATTCTATCTGAATGATACTAATCCCACTTACTTAATGACTAGAAACAAAGACATATGGTTGTGGCACAAAATATTGTGTCATGTAAATTTTGAAAACATGATGAAAATAAGCAGAAAAAAGAAGTTTAAGAGGCTTACCGACGATGACAAAGCCAGACAACATCATGTGCAAAAATTGTCAAAAAGGTAAAATGACAAAATCTAGTTTCAAAAGCAAATCCCATACATCTGATGATATTCTAGAATTAGTCCATAGTGATTTATGTGGACCTATGAGGACAAAGAGTTATTATGGAGATAGATATTTTATTCTCTTTGTTGATGATTACTCTAGAATGATGATAGTCATGTTTCTAAAAGAAAAATCTGAAGCATTCAAGATG
>MU227723.1:2363578-2379188 GCA_018584345.1 Thuja plicata
ATGCACAGACTAAGTATAGAAGGCTTAAGAACAACACCAACAATATTACAACTTGCTGATAGTTCAACAGTCACTCCAGATGGTCTTGTAGAAGATGTGGTAGTTACCCTAGACTCATGGGAATACCTTGTTAATTTTCTCATCTTATCAGCAAAAGTAAACTTTGCTGGCTATCTAGTCATCCTGGGGAGACCTTGGTTAGCCACCACTGATGCAAAAATTAGTTGCAGATCAGGAAGTATGACAATTTCAAATGGCCAAGCAATAAAGAAAATAGCACTCTATCCTCCTGCCCAGCCTCAACCAGATTTGAAGGATTCCATTTGGCCAGAACTAGGAGATGAGGAAGAAGAGGTCAATTCTATTGCTCAGCTTATGATGATGCATAGATAGTCTTTTATGTAAATGCAAGAGGAAGATGATGTAATACATAGTATTCTTACCAATGAGTGTATAGCAGCAAAAGATGTTTCTGAAAGTATTATTCTGCAGCTATGTACCTATGAAGACTGTATCTTTCCAGCAAGCCCAAAAATAATTAGTCAATTGTTACCATGTGAAATTTCCACAAACCCAATACCTAAGATGTCAAGGGTAGAGCTAACAACTACTGTGGAAATTTCCCCTGGTCATAATCTCCATGTAAACAACAAGTTTCCACCTTAGCAAATGGAACAGTTAACTAAACTCTTGTGTAAGCATGAGAAAGCCTTTTCTTGGAATTATGGAGGCATGCTAGGACTGAACCCCAAGCTTTTTACCCATAGGATCTACATTAATAATGGTAGCTTACCACTACACCAGCCTCAAAGAAGGATAAATCCAGCATTGAGAGAGATAGTCAAAAGTGAATTACAAAAATTACTAGATGTTGGTTTCATCTATCCAATCTCTGATAGCAAGTGGGTATCAACGTTACTCATTATACCTAAGAAAGGGGGGAAATGGTGAATATGAGTGGATTACAAAGAGTTGAATAATGCCACAAAGAAGGATCATTTTCCTTTACCCTTTATTGATCAAGTCCTAGACACTCTGGCTGGTAAGAAATATTTCTCCTTTTTGGATGGATACAGTGGGTACAACCAGATCAGCATTGCTCTAGAAGATCAGGAGAAGAATACATTCACATTCCCCTAGGGTACATATGCCTATTTTGTATTACCATCTAGCCTATGTAATGCACCAGCTACCTTCCAGAGAGCTGTAATAAACATTTTTGCTAATATATCACATGATTGTATGGAGATATATATGGACGACTTTACTACCTTTGGAGTCACCTTTGAGGAAGCCCTGAAGAATTTGAAAAGAGTGCTAATTAGATTTTAGGAACACAATTTGTCTCTCAATAGTGACAAATGTTTCATGATGATGCAAGAAGGCATAGTGCTGGGACATTTCATATCTGAAGCTGGAATCCAGGTAGATCCTCTGAAAATAGAGGTAATTCTAACATTGCCTATTCCTATAAAGCATTAAGATGTTAGGTCTTTCTTGGGACATGCTAGCTACTATAGAAGGTTTATTCAAAATTTTAGTCAAATAGCTAGTCCTCTGTATACTTTGCTCACTAAACAGGCTGAATTTAACTGGACAAAAGAATGTGATGAATCCTTCCTGCAGCTTAAGAAATTGTTAACCACTGCACCCATACTTAGGGGTCTTGATTGGAATTTTCCATTTCACATTCACACATATGCTTCAGACTACGCAGTAGGTGTTTTCCTAGGACAAAAGTCTAGTAACCTAGAAAATGAAATTTGCTACATTAGCAAAAGCCTCCAAGGACTAGAGTTAAACTACACAGTGACAGAGAAAGAATTACTAGCAGTAGTATATTCCTTGAAAAAATTTCATCATTACATAACTGGCTATCCTATTTTTGTTCACACTGACCATGCAGAAATAAAATATCTCATGAAAAAACTTGCTATCATAGTTAGGTTAGCAAGATGGCTTCTTCTTTTGCAGGAATTTGACATTACTATAGTTGACAAGCTTGGTAAGGAAAATGTAGTAGCTGATTATCTGTCAAGAATCCACCATACAAAAAAAGATACTACTCTGATAGATGATGCATTTCCAGATGAGCATTTGTTTCATATTACTTTCCAAAGTCCCTGGTATGCAGACATAGCTAATTACCTTACAGCTACCAAAGTTCCAACACATTTTTCTTACAAAGAAAGAAGATTACTGGTTGAAAAATGTTTTAATTTCTCTTGGATTGATAATATGCTATTTTATACTAGACCTGATCAAGTAATGCGCAGATGTGTGAGAGAAGATGAGACATGAAATTCTCCATGCCTATCATGATGAACCGTGTGGGGGACACTTTGCAGCAAAAAGAACAATCCAAAAGATTTTAACAACTGGATATTATTGGCCTACACTTCACAAGGATTCAGCCAGCTATACAAGAAAGTGTGACAAATGTCAAAGAATGGGCAGACCGACTAAGTCTGATGAAATTTCATTAAATCCACAAGTGGTGGTCACTCCATTTGACAAATGGGGTATGGACTTCATTGGTCCAATAGACCCTCCATCCAATGGAAAGTCTTACATCCTAGTGTGCACCGATTATTTGACCAAATGGGTCGAATTAAAAGCTATGAAATATGCCCGAGACCATAAAGTTGTAGAATTTTTGTATGATGAGATTTTCACAAGATATGGAGTACCGAGAGAGCTTGTAACTGACCAAGGCACCCAATTCACTTCCAATTTAATAATAGAGCTCATGAAAGAGTACAATATCAGACATAAGAATTCCAGCCCTTATCACCCTCAAGCCAATGGATAGGCTGAAGTTACAAATTAGGAAATAGAAGTCATCCTAACAAAGATAGTTCATCTGCATCGCTGGGACTAGAGCAGCATATTATCAGAAGCCGTCTGGGCTTATAGAACAACTTGGAAGACCACTACATGATTCACTCCATTTGAACTATTGTATGGAAAAATAGTTATGCTACCAGTTGAATTTGAACACAAAACACTAAGGACAGCACTGTAGTTAAATATTGATCTTCCTGCAGCACACAAGGAACAATTACTGCATCTCAATTCCTTGGATAAAATGCATAATTCTGCACTGGAGAGAACTGAACTAATTCAAAAACAAAGGAAGAAATGGCATGATTTGCATATCAACAGAAAGCAATTTCAAGTTGGAGACTGGGCATTGCTGTATGATTCAAGATTCAAGGAAATACCAAGAAAGTTGCAGACAAGATGGCTGGGGCCATATGAAATAAGCCATGTTTTCACCAATGGAGCCATCCAGTTGACCACAATTGATCCAGTACACTTCAAGCTTCTAGTCAATGGACATCGACTAAACTTGTATCACCAACCTCAAACAAAAGAAGACTTCCTGCAGCAATTCAAATAGAAAAAATTAAACGAGCAACAAGTAACACTTCCTGTAGCAGAGGGTGCGAACCTTCCTCCTGTAGCTCTTCAGTAAAATCCATCAAGCATGTCCATAATAAATGCTTCATGTTCACATGAAGTACATTTTTCCATTCACTTTCTATTTCTACTTTCCAACTCATCTCATTTCTTTAATCTACCACCCACCCACCTTCCGCGTCATCATCATTTATTCCTTTAAAAAGATTTCAATAAGCAGCCATGTATGCTAATGTAAGCCACTGCCACTTTCGTACCACTCTCACCACCGTTTCTGGCATGTGCAAAGATCGAATGACAGGTACGCGCTTTTCAATTTTTTTCCATTTTTAGCACATAGATTTTGGTAATTGTATCTAGTACTACAAAATATATATCATTACGACATTACGCTAGTTTCATCCCTCATGCCACATCTGCCAAGTGTGGACACTTGCCAATGTTAAGTAGGGGGGAGGGAAGTGTATTAATTCCAAACTATCATTTCTATTTACGCCTGAAAGATTTTATGTCACTTCAAATCTATACTTAGCTGTAGAGACACGAGCTGGTTGTGCATGGTGTGTTACTCTCAGATGTTGAGGTGGTAAGAAGATTCAATGCATGCGGATGGTTGGGGTATTTCCTAAGGTTAACAGAATTTGATGAGGATTCAGCAGCATAATTTGTGAGTACATTTGACGAAGGTCAGGCAACTATGTGGGGATTAACAGTGGTCTTGACAGAGGAGTGGATTGCAGAAGTTACTGGATTACCAATGATTGGATAACATTACCCTAATGTTCATGATGATAGATTGGCAAGGGCCTAGTTCACCCTACTGGGTGATCCTCCTTTAAAAATAACCAAACAGGGTTGCAAGAGAATGTCTATCCCTCCATCGTATAACAATTTGGCTACGCATATCATCAGGTATTTCACATGTGAAGGGAGATTTTCCAATTTACACGCACATAATTTCAAATTACTGAGTTTTGTGAGGCATAATCTAGCAGTAAATGTTCCAAATTTTTATATATAATGCTATGCATTAGTGTTGAAGAGACCCAAAAAGGGAATGCAAATTATGTTACCCACCATGCCCTAATTAAACTGTTAATAGAAATATCTCTTGGGGATGCCTCTCCCATGACATGGTCAGAGTTTGTCCAGTGCAAAACCCTACAACCATAGGTTAACCCTAATGAGAAAATTGGGCATGATAATGTAATACCAACTAACCCAGCCATTGAAAAAGATACCCAAGGGGAAGAAACCATAAATCTTCAAGGAAATGTGTCCTTACCTGCTCATGAGAGAAATGTACCTACCTCTTCCTGAGCCAAAGGAAAATGAAAATTAGAGGAAGAACCTTTAGTTCCTACAACCAAACCACAAATCCTTACTTCTTCGAAAGGGAAGAAAAGGAAGTCAGTTCCTGCAGCAACTACTCTTGCAGCAAAGAAGCCGAAGAAGACTACTAAAGAAAAGGCTGTAGAAATTATGGAGACCCCTGTGCAAAGGATTCCTAGAATGAGAGGATAGCTCCCTAGGGCATCCTGCATAAGCCAACCCACTTCTCCTATGCAATCTGATGAACAACCTAATGTGCAAATAATTCTAGATTATTCCCAAAATCAGTCTGTAGTTCCAGAATTTCCTCCGCACTTCGCAGAAACTTATGAAGCTGAACCTGGTGATTTTCAAAATAGTTCCTAGGAAATCCATCAGGATATTCCAATCATTAACGAGGAGAATGCCTTAGTAATCCATCAGTCAGCCTATGTAGAAAATACCTTAGTGCCCTACAACAGAACTTGGTTAGTAAGTTTCCTAGAGTAGTCTTGGAAGGAACATAGGAGGCAAAGAAATCAGATAGAAGATAGTGGCCCGATCACATTACAAACACTTCTCTTTGGATTGCATAATAAGTATGTGTTAACAAAAACTCTATGCAGAGAAGAAAAAAAGAAACTAAAGAAGGTCATAACAGAGCAAGAGGAAGAAATTGCAGAATTGAAAGAACAATTGGCAAAACAAAAACAGAAAATGGATCATGCCCTCAAATTGGTTGATCAGATCATTGTGTGTAGGCCACCTCCTAGGGTCTATACTATGTGTTTGAAGGAACAGTTCCTCTTGTTCTAGCTAATGATGACCATCAAAGATATTGATTCTGAGTTCAAGTCAGGCCAAGAGTTTTATGGTCTTTATCAGACTCTTCCCTCGTGGCAACAAAATCTCATCTGTGAACTATACATGCATAACTTCATTATCCCAGCTAAGACTGAGTGGAATCCTCTACTCTACATAGGGTATATCCACCTAAAGGCATTGATGTCCTGGATGCACAATGAAGCCAACTATGATAGACAATTGGAAAATTATAGGGAATAGGAGAAAACAGATCCATTACCATTAAGAGCAGAGAGCAACAAGCCAGCTACACTCTTCAGGGATTGGCTCAATTTGACTTATGGAAAAATTAAGGAAGAAAAAAGGGACAAAATTTTTGGGATTAGAACAGAGGTTTATGCCGAATATGATGGTTTATCTTACTTTGTCTTTTAGAGAGCCCCGGCCGGAGCCAGAAGAAAATGGGGTAGGTTATCCGAGATATTGAAGAGATCAGAACCACATAGTCCTATCAACCTCCAAGAAGCTATCCAAAGGGTGCCAAAATACATATAGGTGGGAAGGCAAACTAGATAGGAACTCTGGTGTCCACTCACCATGCAACCACCGATGCTCCTCTGGCCCCTGTATAACATCAACACTAACAGACTAGACCAACTTCAAGAAGATCACAAAGTGGGTGTCTTGGAAAGAACAAGGGGATTCTATTACACCTTTAAAAGTCAAAGGAGAGGAAGAACAAAGGTTGGAGATTTCAGGGAAATCACCAGAAGATATAATGCTTGAGGAAAAAAATTTAGCTTTCCAAGGGGAAAATGATGAGCCTATTTTACTGTCTTTATTATATTAGTCCTTGCACTCTGTTTTCAAGTATTATTAGAACAATTGTGAACTTTAAGTCAGTTGAACTTTTGTTAAGTACAGAAAAGAGCCATTAAGCCATGGGTGGAATAGATATGTCATATTATGCCAATATTATATATATGTTGTAGTATTTCATATAATAATTTGAATGTGTGTTCTAACATTTGGATTAATTTGATAAGCTGCTTGCATGAATATCTTTTGCATATTAACTAATCTTTCTAGGAAGTAGGAGTCACTAGGAGTGGTCGACAGCATTGAAGGAGGACGTAAAGACCAGCTTCATGTAGATAAGCCATCATGGAAATAGAAGACACGTCTGCCGCAAATCAGGAGCCACTGTTTTAGAGATGCACAAATATAGCTCTTCTATATTCCCTCCGTATTACCAGCATGTTGACTTGATCGGCCAGACTTCACTATGCATGTCATGGGCTGTTGCGCTTCATGTTCTCTTTCTTTGGCACGATTTTAGTTAGTTAGTTCCTTTTCTATTTTGGAATAAAGAATTCAATCCTCTATTTATAGGGAGGAGACTGTTTGTTTGCAAGTTCGGATTTTTGGAAGGAGAACAATGTTCTAATTGTATCTTGTTCAGCAAGTTCATTTTCAGCTTGATGTCTTATTTTTCATGTAACCAATTTTGAAAGATAATGAAGTAACTTTTGGTTCATATTCTATGTTCATAGATTAGTAGAAGCCAACCAAGGGGGCCCACTTGGTAGGTGGATTAGATTAGAAGTAGAATAGATTTACTTCCTGCATTTCCAATATTCTAGATATAAGATTACAGTTTCTTCTTGTAGCATTGTACTTTGTGAATGTTCCTATAGCACCTGCAAGGATAGCTTTAGTGAATGCTCTAGGTTGAAAGAATAGATTTCAGTAGAAGTTTGCAAGTTCTGGCATTCATTTTAGCAAGGAATAAGTGTGTTTCCCTTCTTGCAACCCTAGGATAGATTCCTTTCATGTATTTTACTTTCCTGCAACATATGTAGAATTGTTCCTTAAGGAACTTAGTGCACATGCTGTGATGTACCATTTCAAGTATACGTCCCTGGGTTGACAAACTAAATGAACCTCATGGTGGGAGAAGTGATCCTTAGATTGAATACATTATTCCTAAGAGACCTTTGGGAATGATTACTACGCACCTATTGTGAGGCGGTTTAGACATCTCAATGTGGCGACTAGTGAACAGTAAAGATACTTGATGACAGAGGCATGTGGGGGTTGCATCAAGTGCTTAGATTGAAGATTTTGGGTACATTTGACATGGATACAATCCTTAAACCAATGGTTATACTTTGCACCCAAATCCTTGAGTACTTCCTTTGTTAATCAGACCTAATTGGGGTAAATAGGCCTATTAAACATATCAGCATTTAGGCACTATATGGTTGAGTCACTATCTATCAAGTTGGGGATATTTATAACTTGATAAAGGGTATCTGAATTCACCCTTAGGTTTAATAGTTATTTGGGAAAGTGGTTAGTTGTAGTGCTCATTCGCTGAAGATCTTGACATGTATATTGTTGCTCGACACATACTATTGCTCGGCATATACTATTAGTCGACACATATTATTGCTCATCTTATATGGTATTACTCAGCATGTGTGAGGAAGTTGGGTTCCTAAGAGGGAATTACCACAAAAAAAATAGTCTTGTATGAAATCCACTATTGGATTTGTGTCATATTGGTCATGAATAGGGCCTAAACAAAGTGATCAATCCCATTCCATAAATTCACATGGCCTCTTGTATGTCATTAAAATTTGGTGTACCCAAGTAGGGTCATTGGGAGTGATTGTCCAAATAAACCCAAAGTAGGAACATGAATCATCAAGTTTGGATGTTGTATTGAAGTTGGAAGTTTTGTACAAAGGTGTGGAGCCTATAGCAAGTGACCTCCTAGAAAATTTGAGAGGTTCAGTCCTATTGGACTAAGTAAACCTATAAGCTCTACATCAAGTGGTATCAAATATCGATAAATATTTCTTAGAAGAAAGATAAAATGTCAGAGGGAGATGGAGAAGCCAATCTCAAAATTACTAACATGGAGTTAGCCAAACTAGTCAGGGAACAGATGGCTAATAATAGGGCAATGAGGGTTGATAATCAAGCCTTAAGTGATGAGTTAGAAAGACTCAAGGGTAGGCTGGACAAGAGGAAATATGGACACTCTATAAATGATGAAGAAGGGAAAGAAGAAGTAGTCCCTGAGTAGAAGGAAGAAGAAGAAGAAGTTCCTGCCGACCAGAGATCCCTCTTGAATTATCTTAAATCCATGGAGAGAAGAACCTTGGATGGAAAGTTAGATTTTCCTATTTTTAGTGGAAGGATGGACCTTGATATAGAAATGGACTAGATAGGGTCCTTGAAAGGTTTCTTCAAATGTGAAGATATACCAGAAAGACAAAGAGTCAAAGTTGCAAAGTCCAAGTCGAAGGGAGAAGCCCTAACTTGGTGGAACTTCATCCAGACTGAGAGGGTGAAGAATGGAAAAAGTATGATATCAACATGGAACAATATGGTTACCTTGGTTAGAGAGACCTATGTTCTTGAAGACTATGGGGTGAAACTCCATAGAAAGAATCAAAATCTCAGACAAAGAGATATGGATGTGAGTACATACACTAAAGAGTTTCATAAATTTTACATAAAGGCTAGCACAAAGGAGACAAAAGAAGAAAAGTTGGCAAGATACATTAATGGATTGAAATTCCCAATGAAAGAAGACCTAAGCTTTCACACACCAGATACAATGCACAAATGATACCAATTAGAATTTAAAGTAGCAGACAAGTTGAGGAGAAGACATGAGAAAAAAATAAAGGAAAGGGCAGTAATAGTAACAACATAAACAAGAGTTTTAGGGGCAGAGGAAATTCTTTTGGAAGTGGACAGTTTTCAAGACCATTTGAAGAACAAATACAAACAGACAAAGAACAAGGAGAGTCAATCTCTAGAGGCAACTATAGAGGAAGAAGACCTTTTGGAAGAGGAATATCTGGTGGAAGAAACAATGGCCCTTTGAAATGCTTCAACTATAATTAGTTGGGACACCATGGCACTAGATGTCTAGAAAAGATGGGATCAAACAATCAAGGAGAAAGAAGAGTATAATTAACTCAAGAAGACAACCAAAGAAATACATCAAATGAGCTTGAACCTGAGGAAGGCTTAAGCCTGAAGATGAGACAAACCCTATTACAGATGTCCCAAGGAAGAGAACCACCACAAAGAAAGTCATTGTTTAGAACCAATTGCAGAAGTAATGAAAGGGTATGTAAACTAATCATTGATTCTGGTTCTACTAAAAATTTAGTGTCTAATGAGATGGTTCAAAATTTAAAATTATAGAGATTTCCTCATCCCTATTCTTATAATGTTTCTTGGTTAACTAAGGGTCAACAAACATTGGTAAAAGAAAAAGAATGGGTAGAGTTTTCTATTAGTGATTACAAGGACAGAGTTCTATGTGACATAGTAGAAATGGATGTCTACCACCTACTCCTAGGTATACCATGGCAATATGATGTGGATGCCACTCGTAATGGTAGGGAAAATACCTACACCCTTGTCCAAAATGGTGTCTCTTTCACCATTAAGCCTCTACCTGATACAAAATTAGAAAAAGAGCCAATAGTTATAGTTGTGGGAGAAAAAGAAATAGTTGAAATAATGAAAGGAGCATATAAGGGAGGATATGTTTTGATTCAAAAACCAAAGGACATAACAGTAGTAGAAAAAGAGAAACTAGTGCCAAAGGAAGTTCAGAAACTTCTTGAAACTTACCATCATGTCATTGCTAGTGACTTACCCTCATCCCTCCCACCCATAAGAGACATAAGTCATCAAATTGACTTTGTACCTGGTGCTTCTTTTCCTAATAAGGCTCCGTACAAGATGACTCCCACACAAAATGTAGAAATTTCAAACCAAGTGAAAGATTTTCTACAAAAAGGATTGATCAAAAAGATCTTAAGCCCTTGTGTGGTCCCATCATTCCTAGCCCCCAATAAATATGGCATATGGAGGATTTGTATTGACAGTAGGGAAGTTAATAAAATAACAATAAAGTACAAATTTCCCATCCCAAGAATTGAGGATCTCCTAGATCAGTTGGTAAATGCTTGTTATTTTTCAAAAATTGACTTAAAGTATGGTTATCATTAGATAAGGATAAAACCAAGGGATGAATGGAAAACTGAATTCAAGACTACAAAGGGTCTTTATGAATGTCTTTTCATGCCATTTGGGTTAAGGAATGCACCCTCAACCTTCATGAGGTTAATGAATAAACTTTTTTATGATTACAATGTCAAATTTCTTGTTGTCTATCTTGATGACATTCTAATTTTCAGTGGCAGTTTAGAGGATCATCTAAAGCATTTGGAAATGGTGATCAAAAGGTTGCATGAACACAAACACCTCATCAATCTAGAGAAGTGTGTATTTTTTCAGAAGGAACTCACATTTTTGGGATTTGTAATCTCCTAAGGGTCACTCAAGATGGATCCCTCAAAAGTGGATGCTATTATCAAATGGCCACCCCCTAAGAATCAAGGTGATGTAAGAAGTTTCCATGGTTTAGCTACTTTTAACAGAAAATTCATTAAGAATTTCAGTCATGTATGTGCACCTATGCTTGACACAATTAAGGGTGGAAAGAAAATAAAATTTGTTTGAACTAAGGAGGCTAACAATGCATTTGAGTACTTGAAATCAAGAGTAGTGTAGTATCCCATCCTCATACTCCTTGATTTTAACCAAGTGTTCACAGTAGAGACTGATGCTAGTAACTTGGCTATAGGTGTATTCTTAAGCTAGGATGGAAAACTAGTAGCCTTCTTCTTAGATAAACTAAATGATGCCAAGAGGAGATACTCCACATATGACCTAGAGTTGTATGTCTTGGTGCAGGCCCTCAAGAAATGGAGGCATTACCTGCTACCCAAAGAATTTGTTTTTTTTATAGACAACCATGCATTAAGCTATCTAAACACCCAAGACAAGTTAGTCAAACACATTAAATGGATGGAACAACTCCAAGCCTACTCATTTTCAACTAAACATAAGAATGGTGTAGCCAATAAAGTGGCTAATGCACTAAGAAGAAGAATTGTCCTAATCCAAGAAATACAAGTCAAGAGCATTGAGATAATTTCTCTAAAGGATCCCTACATTGATGATCCATATTTTGGTGAAGCGCATGAACTATGTACAGAACTTGTGGACAAATACCACACTAATTTTTCATACTTTTTGATATGGGATGGCCTACTCTTCAAAGGCAGTCAACTATGCATTCCTAGGTCTTCCATGAGGGACAAAATAATCCAATAAAAACATTGTAAAGGAATGAGTGGTCACTTTGGCTTAGAAAAGACACTAGAAGCAGTTAGAAGACACTACCATTGGCCTAAGATGCAGAATGATGTCAAAAAAATTGTCCAAACTTGTGTCATTTTCCAACAAGCCAAAGGTATTTCAACCAACCAAGGACTGTATCAACCATTACCTATACCCTCAAAGCCATGGGAAGCAATATCAATGGATTTTGTAATGGGATTACCAAGGACTAAAGAGGGATTTGACAACATTTGTGTAGTAGTAGATCACTTTAGTAAAATGGCACACTTTATTCCCTGCAAAATCACATATGATACATCACATATTGCTCAATTATTTTTCAAATAAATTGTCAGAATACATGGTTTACCTCAGTATAGTGTCTCAGACAGGGATGCAAAGTTTCAGGGACATTTTTGGAGGACATTGCACAAGAAATTGGGCACAAATTTAACATTTTAGTTTTGCCTACCATCCACAAATTGATGGTCAGACAAAGGTGGTCAATAGATCCCTAGGAAATTTTCTAAGATGCCTCACAAAAAAATATGCACACAACTGGTATCTCCTTCTACCACAAGAAGAATATGCTTTCAATAATTCTATTAACATATCAATAGGTAGGACACCATTTCAAATAGTTTATGGTCTTCACCCAAGGGGACCAATAGAGCCCAAAAATATCCCAAATTATTTTCATATCAGTGCTCAGGGAGAAGGTCTTGCAGTAATGATCAAACAGATACAAGACCAAGTAAAGGATAAATTGGAACAAACAGTGTAGAAGTACAAAGCACAAGTAAATAAAAGGAGAAGAGAAGTACATTTTTAGATAGGTGACAAAGTGTGGGCTTACCTGAGAAAGGAAAGACTCCCTAAAGGACCTCATCCAAAGCTTCACATGAAGAAGATTGTTCCCCACATAATTCTTCATAAATTTGGCCAAAATGCTTATGAAATAACATTGCCCCCCACACTCTCTATTTCTCATACTTTTAATGTTTCTAACCTAACAATTTTTAGGGAAAATGCAGGTATTATAGGTGAACAAGCAGATGGAGATGAGCCACAAGGTAACTGGATTCATGATCTACCCCCCAGTCAGCCTCTCATTTTAGAAAATATTCTTCAATCAAATTTTCTCAAGAAGAATAGAAAGAACACCTACTTGCAGTACTTAGTGATATGGAAAGGACTTCCAGATATTGATGCCACATGGATGACTGAACTAGAAATTCTCAAGCATGGCTTCACTATAGACCAACTCACCCCAAGTGGGAAATTGAGTTATTATTCACCATGGGAGTATGGTGCAGGAGCCCCAAAATCCTAAAGGAATTTTCAACGTGTCCTAAACATCTAGGATTCCTTGTTTTCAACAATGATCCATTTGTAAGGCCTAGTGCCAAGATTGGGTCTTTATGAACCACTTGGTCAACTATGGTCAAAGGATCCATAAATTTAGAATTTAAAATATTTTTGTGTTTTAGGTGTTCATTAAGTAGGTTTGGTCCATTAGTGGCCCCTAAGAAAGTTAACAATCAACAATTGTTCAATTTGTGCAAAATATGCAAAAATGCAACATTTGCATAAAAAGTTGCATAGCAACATTTTGGCGACAGGACAACTTTTTGAAAGTTGGTTGTAAACCTTCCTCCGAATGGATTCCTACTTGAAATATTGTTATAACCATTGGAGGAACTCCTCAAATATCCCTCGCAGGTGGGTGGAGGAGAGGATGATGAAGAGATGATGTAAATTTTGCAAATGATCAATAAAATAGAACCATTTTACTGCAAATAGTTAGTTATTATGGATCTGTACGGCCCCGTATGGACTCAAATTGGAGGAAAACCAATGGATTATTGAATTTCAGTGAATTTTATTTATTTTTCATTTAGTTTGAGTCCTTGATCGATTGTAGAACTTGAGATATTGTCAATACTGTAAAAACTGCCTCAAACCCTAAGCACCTAGGGTTTCCCTGAATAAATGACCAGTTCTCCTCATTCCACCATTGGCTAAATATGAGGGTTGGTGAAATGAGGGGGATGTGTATGTGTTCCAATCTTAAAAAAGGCACTTTTCATGTTGGTGTTTGAAGGAAAGAGTTTGAACTGATTCTCGGTCGGCATCTCAATGTGGCGACCAGTGAACACTAAAGATACTTGATGACAGAGGCATGTGGGGGTTGCATCAAGCACTCGGATTGAATATTTGGGGTAAATTTAACATGGATACCATTCCTAAACCAATGGTTAGTATTTGCACCCAAATCCTTGAGTACTTCATTTGTTAATCAGACCTAATTAGGGTAATTAGGCATGTCAAGCATATCAGCATTTAGGCACTATATGGTTGAATCACTATCTATCAAGTTGGGGATATTTGTAACTTGATAAAGGGCATCTAAATCCTCCCTTAGTTTTCCTAGTTGTTTGGGAAAGTGGTTAATTGTAGTGCTCGGCCGCTGAAGAGCTTGGCATATACTGTTGCTTAGCATATACTATTACTCGGCTTATATGGCATTGCTCGGCATGTATTAGGAATTTGGGTGCCTAAGAGGGAAGTACCATAAAAAAATAGTATTGTATGAAATAAATTGTTGGATTTGTGTCATATTGGTCATGAATAGGGCCTAGAAAAAGTGATACAACCCCATTCCACAAATTCACATGGCCTCTAGGTATATGCATGAAGATGGGGGACCAAAAAGGTGCCAAATTCCTTTTTGGTCACCACAAGAGCATAGTGCATACACACTAAAGTGCGCACACACTATAGCTTGGATTTCCTAAGCCTTAGGCTTGGGAAATTTAACCATAGTGTGTGTGCGCTTTAGGGTATACACACTATAGGGTGTATGCCCTAGGTTAGAAACATAAAATGATAAAGGGATAGAGGGGGTGACAAGGGAGGAGAGAGAGAGAGAGAGAGAGAGTCTCTCTCTAGGGTGAAAGTATAGGTGAGAAGAGGGAAAGAGAGTTCCAAAGGTGTGTGTGTGTGTGTGACAAACATATATGAGAAGGGGGAAAGAGAGTTCCAAATGTGTGTGTGTGTGAGACTCTCTTTTACACACTTTTGGAACTCTCTTTCCCTCTTCTCACCTATGTTTGTCACCCTAGAGAGAGACAAAGTCTCTCTCTCTCTCTCATATTCTCTTCCTCTCTACTCCTATTCTTCTCACTCTCTTACTCTCTCTTTCTTTCCCTTGCCCTACCTCACCTTAGGACCCCTAAGATGTACTCTTAGGCTTCCTAATGGGTCGTAAGGTGTCATAAGGGATCGTATGACCCATTAATGGGTCCTAAAACCCCTTAAGACACCTTACGACTGCTAAGATGTACTCTTAGGCTTCCTAAGGGGTTGTAAGGGTTCATAAGGAGTCATAGGATTCATTAATGGGTTCTACAACCCCTTAAGACACACTACAGCCCCTAATATGTACTCTTAGGCTTCCTAATGGGTTGTAAGGTATCATAAGGGGTCATAGGAGCCATTAATGGGTCCTAGGACCCCTTAAGACTCCTTATGACCACTAAGATGTACTCTTAGGCTTCCTAATGGGTTTTAACATGTCACAAGGTGTCCTAGGACTCATTAATGGGTCCTAAGATTCCTTAAGACACCTTACAACCCCTAATATGTATTCTTAGGCTTCCTAATGGGTTTTAAGGTGTCATTATGGGTCATAGGACCCATTAAAGGGTTGTAGGACCCTTTAAGACACCTTACAACCCCTAAGATGTACTCTTAGGCTTCCTAATAGGTCGTGAGGTGTCATAAAGGGTCATAGGAGCCATTAATGGGTCCTAGGACCACTTAAGACACCTTATGATGCCTACAATGT
>MU227723.1:2391347-2413620 GCA_018584345.1 Thuja plicata
TATATATATATATATATATATATAACTTATTGATATTTGTAAATATGAAAAAATAATTTTAACGGAGTCTTAACTTAAAAAAAATACAATTAATAATTATTTATTATCTACCATGAAAGAAAAATAATTGTAAGTCTCAATTTATCCAAACTCTACCTCAACACTTTCTTCATTGATTCCACCATGACCACTATGGTAAAAATAGTTTTAATAGACCATACTTTTCAATTTCTATTCAAGGGTAGTCTTAATTGTTAAAAATTAAGAATATTATTTTTAAAAATCTCATCATTGATTTATGCTTTTGGAAAATTGCAAATAGTAAGGAGAAAAAATTGAAATTCAAATTGGACATGCACAATAGAAACTTGTCAAATAAAACCTCTAAGCTTATTAGAAATATACACCCACCATTGCCCCTACCCTCAAAGATATATGGCTTCATAAATTGCAATGACTATGAAATATCATAATCATTCCATGAAATCTCATTTCTTGCAAGTATAATATTCATGAAAATTACATATGCTTTAGCTAAATTATTAATAAAATGCATTAGTTTTGAAAACATACATCAAGAGGGCAAATCTAGACCTGGCTAAAGATTGAAAAACCAACATCCAAGAAATAATTTTGTGCATAGAATTGTGATAAAAATACATTACAATTTGATTAAACTATAAAGGAATCATTGCTATGGCTCTGTAACGTAGCTCATAAAAATATCTTACAACATAAAAAAGGGAAATAGAATACCTGATGGAATGCTAAGACGTGAATAGCAAATCTGTGAAACTCAATATTATTTGTAGGCAATTACAATCTATTTTTAGTAAAGATTATAAATTTATAACATGGAAGAGGACTTTCTATCTAAAATATAGCATTCATTGGCACTCACCCTAATTCTATATGCTAGTTATCAGTGATTTTGATCTACCATTACTTTGAACTTTCATTGTGCAAACTATACAGTAAGTGGGTGTGCATTATGATGATCTCTGTAAAACCTATGTTCATTCATTGTTGACATCAAGTAGAGGAGTTAGAAAACAAATCACTAGAATTTTTGGGTCTTGGGAGCAAATGAAATGCCAATATACAAATTCAAAATGCATGCATACTACATTATAGCATATATAATTATCCACGGATATTCTTGTTCTTCCACATAAATGCATTTTATTTAAACATGCAATGACATCATTAAGTGGACATCACCATTAATTATGTGATGTATATTTTGTGCTATCGTCAAACCATTTATCTAGCGTTGAGGAATTTGGAAGGCTTTACGTTGTTGTGTTGGTGTTAAAGAATTTGAAAGGGTTCTTTTCTTTTACACCATTACTTTGGATGATCTCTTATAGGGATTGATGCCACTATATGGTTACACCTCTTGGTGTAATAAAAATTTAAGTAAAATAAGTTGAGAGGTATCAAATTTCAATATATCTAACTTTCATAAATATAAATAAATCATCAAATTTTGTATTGATAAAATAAGAAGAATATAAATAAACAAAAAATGAGGTCACTAAAAATATCAACTTCACAAGCTTACATCTATAATATACATGAAATGGAGAGGGTCCAATATTTTTTGGTGATATAAGAGCTCCATTGCATTGATCAATTGTCAAACATTTGGATAAGCTAACTTGCACATATCCAAAGATTTTATTTTAAATGTTTGAAAACCTTTTTAACAATAAAAAATACATAGAAGTAAATGAATGTAATAAAACCTATAACTTAGCAATATAATCTAACAAAATTTTGTTTTTAGACGCATAGTCAAACTTTTCTACTTTAATGATTGTACACTTAACCCTTTGTTCATCATTGTAAGTCTCTTCTTTCACTTGAAATTTAAATATGTATTTATTGAAAAGGACTTTCCATATACTTTCCCCAAGTTTGACATCATCTTGTTCTTCATCCTTCAATGTGTTTAATTCCTTTATTGTAACACTCATAATCTCTTCTCCTACTTTTTCAGAAATAGTAACCCAAGTGAAAGCAATATATTCTTGCACTTTTCATTGAAGCATATATATGTAATCACATTCAAGAAAACTCTTATCACATATTTCACAATACCAAAAATATCATTTCCATTATTCTTCACCTTCTTTTTCTATTTCCTATCTTCAATTTTCAATGGGCGAGTTGTATAATAAAAATTCTCCACCTTTATGAAAGATAAGGTAGCTTTTATCACATCCAACAAGGTGCATTAGATCTACCAAGTCCCTCATCATTAATTTGTGCCACAATTTTTAACATTATAGCTTGTCCAACAAATTGGATTTCCTTTGTGATAGAATGTGAAGAAATATTTTTCCCTTTTCTATCGAACCAGGATCTCAATTGATATGACTCTGGAAAATCTGGATTTATAAGAAGTTTGATTGTGCTAATTATCCCTATATATTTTCCTCCAAAATCAATAATCCTTCCAATCTTTATAGTAAGAATGGGAAATGTTCCTAAATCACATAGGTCTTGGATTTTTTGGCCTTCCCTATTGGAAAAACCACCCCACGTTGTCAACTCCACTCTAAAACCTGACATGTCTTTCAATTGAAGAGTTATTTTTTGAACTTATGTGGAATTATTTTTTAATATTACATTTGAATATCAAAAGTACCCGACTAAATCCGCCTGCTTCACAAATTTTGGCAGGAATTGCTTCCTTCGAAAAATTATTACCCACTATTGTGGGTTCACACTAGATCAATAGACAAAAAAACACCAATGATATAAACTGTAGAATTTATTTCCATGCCATCAACTTCACTTCTTGATATAAAATTAAAATGTTTTTTAGGAATAAAATTTTCTTCCTCCAAACACAACTCAATTGTGGAATTACTTTGTAATGCAATTCCCAATCATTCTTTAAATGGTTGAAATTGTTGTGTATGGGTTTGAGACTTTCATTTGAGATTGTAAACTCTCTTTCAATTTCTATCCAATTATATAATTTATCTACAATAGCCTTAAAACATGTTTCTCATATTTCACCTTCATCAAAATCAACGAGGTTAAAAGTTAAAAAAAAATCCATCTCTTGCATTGTTGACCTAAGGAAGTTGACTCTTTGTAGTAACTCTAGCCTTTATTGTACATATGCTCTTATAAGGGTGAAATAATGCAATAAGAATGATTTTTGCAGTAACTTTATTTATTTTAATTGTTGGATGATCATATGAATTATTGGTATAGTTAATTTATACGTCATCATAACATAAACAAAATAATAGTCAATATAGTAGCATTAAAGTACACAAACAAATATTAAAAAGAGGTAAAAATAAGAGTATATATTTATAATCCCAAACCATTTTTACACAAATAATAAATTGATTGATTTATGTTTGCAATCCCAAACTATTTTTTTACACAACTAATAAATCAATATATTTAATTTGAACAAATAAAATAACATTATAAAGTCTTCTCCCAATCATTTTCCAACCTTCTACTTTTACTATTAACCCTAAATTAGATATACTCCTTTTCATTTATCTTAATTTATACTTTTACTTAACTTTGAACAAATAAATAGATAAATAAAATAAAATTTTAGAGACCCCCAAATCATTTTCCAACCTCCTACTTTTAATATTCATCCTAAATAAGATATACTCCTCTTTTCTTTTTTAATTTATACTTTTACTTAACTTTGAACAAATAAAACCTCAACTACTATAATTTTTCAAAAATGTAAATATTATATTAAGAAAGGGTATGAAAGACATTAGCATACAATAGAGGACAAAAACATGTTGTGCGTGATACCAATATAAAATTTATCCACAATTGATATTTGTATTTCACAATTGATTTATTCGTTTGCAGTCCCTGTTTTCGATAGTATTTCACAATTGACGAATCAATTTTGCAACTAACAGAAGAATTTCCTAATTGTCTGTTAAATTTTGCAATTGACAGAATAATTTTACAATTGCCAGCATAATTTCGCAACTACAGGACAAATTTTGCATCTAACAAAAGAATTTTGCATCTAATATAAGAATTTCGCAATTGACGAATCAATTTCACAAATGTCATAATGAATTTGCAATTGCTTTGGTTCATTATTTTCTAACCAAATCTTATTATTTATCAGTTTTTGTGTAGGACTAACAAAAGACCAGTGAAAAAGAGAATAATCAGATGCACCCCAGGGTTTAGGTCACGAAAACCATCCCAAAGAGAATTTGACGTTTGGTTAAAAATGAACAAGGCAAAGAACTTTTGAAATTGGTGCACTTAAAACTCAACAAGCAAATCTCATTTGGTTTGGGCATAAAAATTGAACTCGTGTGTTTGTATGGATGATAGCTCAGTTCGCATTTGATCTTTTGGTGTTTAAGCGATTAACCTTGTGTCTTGAGTCTTTGGTGCGCTTGCACAATCTCTTAGAATAAAAACCTTTTCATTTTATTAGAGAGGCCAATATGGGGAAAGTGATTCTTCCTCAGAGGATGACCCTAAACCGATAATCCTTATGAGCGGTATATAAATAAGACGTAGGCCAAAGCTCTACTTATATCTAGCCAAGCTTGGGCGAGGTGTGTTGATGATAGCCTGGATCAAGTGAAGTATGTTAGAGTAATAAGTTAATTCAATGATTAATTAAATCATTTTTATTTAATTATTAAAGTCACTTATTATCTCTAGTTCACTTAAGATAAACTTTAGGCATATAATAATTAATTATTATCATGCAACCTAGGTTTCTCCCATTTTTAGGGTTTTGATCACCTTTTATAAGGTTTGATCTCTTTGTATTTGAAAATTAATTCTGATTGATCTTGGATCATCTTGTATTTGTATTCTATTATTTGAATCAATTAAGGATGTTTCCTCTTTCACAGATCTGTTGTTTCTGGCCTCCATAGCTTTTTCTTCTCTCCTTCTATGACAGGTGTTTGCATGTAGGTGGTTCTTGGGAGCTATAGAGTTGAGTTTTCATCAACTCTAATATGGTATCACAGCTCCATATCTTCATGCCCCTGTTCTCTTCATGAGAGATTTGTCCTTTTCATCAGATCTATGTTTTCATGAAGTTTTGTGGTTCAAATTTTTGTGGATCTAGGAGAGTTATTTTTTGGGGCACTTTGGGCACAAACCGACCTTATGGTTGCATTTGGAAGGCCCAAAAACCCCTATTTTCATATAAGGCTCATCCAATTTGGACACCATTGAAATCAGAGCCCTTTTTTGCATGCAAAACCTTGGCATGATTTTCGAGGCAAAAATGTCTCAGTTTTCATATCGCCTCAGTTTCTGTGTTGCCTCGAAATTCATGCCACCGAACAAACTGGAAAAAAAGTCAATTTTTTTTTTTGGTAAATCTGCCAAATTTGGCCAAAAATTTAGCAGTCTCACCAGATTTAGTGGAGCTCTGCCAAATTTAGCAGAGCTTTCTTGGAGTTCTTGTTTTGGAGCCCTCTTTGGTTTTTCTCTCATATCTTGAGCCAACGGATTCATTTTTTTCCAAACAAGACATCGCTAGAAAGCTCATTTCGAGCCTGATCTAATTTTGCAAGTTTGGTGTTTTTATTTTGTCATCTTGCTATTTTTTTCAGTCAATGTCAGGGTTCTTTTTTCACTCCATGAGCCATATCTTGCTCATCTCAGCTCTGATTTTTGACTTTTGCACATTGTTGGAAAGTTGGCTTTGTGCTCTTTCTTCTTGTATGGGTCTCATTTCCATAATCTACTCCACGTACATTTTATTCAGGTTTTTTCTTTTTTACAATATGGTGAATATCTTGGATGTTTAAGGTCCTAGGATCATTTTACTTGCTTGGGATGACTCCTTTTTAGTTGTTACTTATGTACCTATAGTTTACTGTCATTCTTGAGCATTATAGACATCTATTTGCGTAGCATTTCCTTTTTTGGGAAACGCACTAGGATAAAGTGTCATCTGATGCATGCTTAGGATCTTGGACATTTTTGTGTATGTTTGTACTTGCACTATATTATAAAGTGTGATGGGGGAGTTTGATTTACCTTTTTCAAGTGAGTGTTCCTTCCATGACATTAGCCTCATGATATGTGTCAAGATAGTGTTTCCTCCATGACACCATCCTTTATATGTGCTTGTACTTTCTATGTTCCTAGTTCTTCATCATGTAGTTATTCTTGGCATTTTGGTTCAATGTACATGTCATGTCTCTCCCTGCTTATTATTATGGGGGTATCTCTTATTGGTTTTAATGCTTCCTTGGTTCGAAGGAGTGATCTATGTATTTAGTGTTTGTTCCTACGTACTAAGCGGATGTAGTGCCTGGGTACCTATGCATTTCAGTGAGATGGATCATTTACCATATGGACACTCTTTCATTCCTCTTTCTTCCATCTCCAATTGATCAGCTCTTCAAAAAAGATTTATAGTCTTCTCTACCTGATCATGTTCTATTATAGTGGAGGTTTCAGTAGTTATTCTTCGACAATGTTTGTAGCTTCATACTTCAATGGTGTTCTTCATGTTCTTCCTTTGTTCCTATCTTCTGGGACATTCTCTAGTTTGGAGGCTTGTTCAATCCTTCACTAGTATTCATCTCTTTTTAGAGAGGGGTTTTTCCCAGTGGGTTTCCTCCTTTTCTCCTCTTTATAGAGATTTTTTTACTTGGGTACCTGATCAGGCCATGTTGTCAGGACCCATTTCTTGCTTTCAATAGTTGTTTCTAGGATTTTAGCTTCTCCCCAATTTTATATTAAGGGGGGTGTTAGAGTAATAAGTTAATTTAGTTATTAATTAAATCATTCTAATTTAATTATTAAAGTCACTTATTATCTCTAGTTCACTTAGGCTAAACTTTAGGCATATAATAATTAATCCTTTATTAATTATTACCGTGCAACCTAGGTTTCTCCCCTTTTTAGGGTTTTGATCATCTTTTATAAGATTTGATCTCTTTGTATTTGAAAATCAATTATGATTGATCTTGAATCATATTTTATTGTGTATTCTATTATTGAATCAATTGAGGATGTTTCCTCTTTCACAGATCTGTTGTTTCTAGCCTCTATAGCTTTTTCTTCTCTCTTTATGTGATAGGTGTTTGCATGCAGGTGATTATTGGGAGTTGTAGGGTTGATTTTTCAAACTCCAATAAAGTTTCCCTAAGTAGCTAGCATGGTCAACTAGGCTCTTAATTGAATCACACACATACAAACTGATTGGATAGATGCCACAAACCTTACTATAACTCGGTTAATTAGAGACCCACTCGGTTCACCTCTAAACAAGTGTCTTATTATAGTGTAAGAGGTTGCATAATTTCCCCCCAAGATTCCCAACATATATTTTCTATGGTATTAATTTTATGAAAGATATCTTCATTAGCACGGCAAAAATACCTCGAAAGCGAAAACACAGGCACCTACGTCGTGGATCTTCGTGTCCTAGTAGCGTGACAATTGTTGTGTAAGTTGACTGATGTAGAGGCTAGTTATCTGCAATCATATTCTCCTCTACTAGACTCCACATATTTAGTCTTCGATCATTCAACCATTTAACTCATTTATCAATTCATATTTGATTTGGGGTTGTGACTGTCCCAATCTCCCAACACTTCACTTCCCTCCAATAACCAATCAGCTTGGATCACTCTCAATGGATCCACTACTCCTTGACACAAAAGGACTCTTCTATATGTCCCCCATACAACCCTTAATGTATTCTCAAAACAATTACACTATGCATCCCACACTTGAATGCAAAAACTCAATCTTGTTGTCCACTATGACAATCAACTTCTCATTCTGAAAACAATCACTACAACCAACCCTTCTAATGTGTCCCCACACCCCTAAATGAAAAGAGACACCATATATTTCTCCCTATAACCCTTATAATATTTTTCACACACCCCTCACAACTCCTAATCCATTACAAAATCTCCCTCAACACCTTCATGAAGGAAATTCCTCACAAACTGCCCTATCACTGCCCCTTGCATAGACCGTACACAGTCATCTATAAATTTTGAAAAAAAAATTATTTTAAAACTCCCTAAAGTGAAGATGTGATAAATTAGGTTTTATATAACATATTTCAAATTCAGAAAGATCCAACGGTTCACTTGAAAGATATGGCCACCGCACTAAACTGCATTTTTCTGAGACTGTCATTCCTTCTTCGTGTGACTATCCAGTCACTTATATACCCTCAAACATGTAATACATGTTGCATGGACACCTATAACCTCCAAGATAGTTATAATACATCCCCTCATCAATTCCCAAGATGAGAGTCTTGATCCACATTCAAACTAAGGGAAATCACTTTTTAGTGCCCAAGGGTTACCCCAAGTGAGGGTTTTGGGCAGTCTTCCATAAAATACAGATATCTTTAAAAATACTCAAGAAAATGAAACCATTAAAAATGCAATATGAATTTTAATTTAATTATTTTCTTCTTGATTTGATTGTGTAAGTGTTTTTAGCAACAAAATTTTGGATCACACTCTGTGATCCATCATCAAGATGAGAGAGAGTGCAAGAATTGTAAAAATAAGATGCAAACTAAGCCTCACTCAAAATATGTATGAAAAGCAAGGGGAAGAGAGGAAACACACACACACATAGAGAGAGAGAGAGAGAGATTCTCTCTCTCTTGCTTTGCGTGTCCTCTCTTCCCCTTCTTTTTCATACATCTTTTGAGTGAGACTTATTCTGCATCTTATTTTTACAATGTTTGCACTCTCTCTCATCTTGATGATGGATCATGGAGTGTGATCTGAAACGTTGATGCTAAAAACACTTACACAATCAAATCCAGAAGCAAACAATTAATTTAAATGGATTGTGGAAATATGATAATGTTAATATGAATTTTATTCACTCTAACCTCATACCCAATAAGTAAACTCTCAATACAAAAATGTTTGGCTGGAGAAAAACACTTTACACTAGGACTGTTATAGACAAAAATAAGAAGAAATACATTGAAAACAACATTTCATTAATTCAAAACTTACAATCCTTTATCTCTTTGACCACACCTGCCTCCTCAGTCTACCACCCCAAAAGTAAGCCTCTTTTTATGCATATAATACCATCCAATTGGTTATAACCTCCATCTAAACTGACTATAATCAGTTGGAACCAACTTGTTTACTAATCTCTATGTTGTCAACATTGACAACTTTGTTGTCAATGAGACAACTTACATCATTTTTTGACACTTTAAGATATATTTCTTATTTCATTACATCTAATGGACTATTATTGAATTATAAAACCATAATTTGACCAAACTCTTATCTCTACCCCATTACTCCTTGCATTATCCCTTTAGGCCTTTATTAGCCAACTTTGGCAATTTTACATTTTATGACTCCATTATATTTCATAGGCACTAATGGCCCAAATTACAATATTTAAGATCTTTTAGGTCCTTTTAATATTCATATGTCTTCAACTCCTCTAGGATCCATGAGTGACCCTAGTGTTCCTCCTTAGCCTTTCTTCTTGGCCCTGGTGCTTTTGCACCATAATCCACAACTTTAAAAAATTTCCAAGTCCTCTTGGAAACCTACAAATAAACACAAGTCAGTAAAATTAAGCCTTCATCTTGACCTTTGGAAAATCTAGGTCTTCTTGGGACTAGGAAACACTTCCTTCTTGCATCTTCACCTTGCACTTGGGTGTGCCCTTCCTCAACAATGTGAACAATGCTTGTGCATGTTGCATCTTCTTTCTTACCAACATACAAATCTGTACCTCTGACTCCACTTGTACCATCTCCATGCTAGGAGAAACTTTTGTCAATTTTTGAGCCTCCTCATGGCCCATATCTACGAATATAATGTCTTCTTTGAAGGTTTCTCCCTCATGTGCCTCCAAAACACCTCCATCACTCTACCATTCTTCAACTATAGTAGCAAACCTCTCCCACAAATCAGGTTCCTCTACCTCAAGCCTCTCTAGACTTGTCTCTATGTTGTCTCCTCCAGAATCAACCAAGACCCCATCATGAGCCTTTACACCCTCCATCATAGGTACAATTTCCTCAAGAGTAACCTTCCTAGTACCCTTATCTTCTTCAACCTTTGTCTCATTCCTTGTTTCTACTCTTAGCCTCTGAATAGGCCACTTCACCTTCTTCTTTAACCTTAAATGCCAACTTGTAGCATCATTGAGCATCTCCAGAAGTTTATTCAATCTTGCTTCACCTTCTTCCAAAGATATTTTTAGACTTATTAGATTTTCTTCCTTCTCCTTTCTCTCTTCTTCCTCTCTTTTCCTTTTCTCTACTTCTTCTTTTTTTTTTATTGCATAAGCTTTCTAGGATTTGTATGCCTAAAAAATTTCCATCTCTGATAAGTTCATGTTGACTAAATTCACCAATCTTGCAAGGATATACTTCCTTGATCTGATACTAATTGATGTAGAGGTTAGTGGTCTGCAATCATATTCTCCTCCACTAGACTCTGCATCTTTAGTCTGCAATCTTTCAACCCTTTAACTCATCCATCAATTCATATTTGATTTGGTGTTGTGACTATCCCAATCTTCCAACACTTCACTTCCCTTTAATAACCAATCAACTTGGATCACCCTCAATGGATCCACTAATCCTTGACAAAAAAGGAATATTTTATATGTCCCCCCTACAACCCTTAATTTCTTCTCAAAACAATTACACTATGCATCCCACACTTGAATGCAAAAACTCAATCTTGTTGTCCACTATGACAATCAACTTCTCATTCTGGAACAATCACTACAACTAACCCTTCTAATGTGTCCCCACACACCTAAATTAAAAGTGACACCATATAGTTCTTCCTATAACCCTTATAATATTTTTCACACACCCCTCACAACTCCTAATCCATTAAAAAATCTCCCTCAACACCTTCATGAAGGAAATTCCTCACAAACTGCCATGTCACTGCCCCTTGCATAGACCCGTACACAGTCATCTATAACTTTTGCAAAGAAAATTATTTTCCAAATCCCTCAAATGAATATGTGTGCAGTTAGGTTTTATATAACATATTTCAAATTCTGAAAGATCCAACGGTTCCCTTGAAAGATATGGCCCCCGCACTGAACTACATTTTTCTGAGACTATCATTCCTTCGTCCTGTGACTATCAAGTCCCTTCTCTACCCTAAAATAAATAATACATGATGCATGGAAACCTGTAACCTCCAAGATAGTTAGAATAAATCCCCTCCTCATCACTTCCCAAGATCAGAGTCTTTATCCATGTTTAAACTAAGGGAAATCACATTTTAGTGCCAACGGGTTACCCCAAGCGAGGGTTTTGGGCAATCTTCTATAAAATACAGATATCATTAAAAATAATCAAGAATGAAACCATTCAAAAATAAATTTGAATTTTATTCACTCTAACATCATCCCCAATCAGTAAACTCTCAATATGAAAACGTTTGGTTGGAGGAAAAACACTTTACACTGGGACTGTTATAGATAAAAGTAAGAAAAAATACATTGAAAACAACATTTCATTAATTCAAAACTTACAATCCTTTATCTCTTCAATCACACCTATCTTCCTCAGTCTACCACCCCACAAATAAGCCTCTTTTTATGCATATAATACAAGCCAAATAGTTATAACCTCCTTCCAAACTGACTATAATCAGTTGGAACCAACTTGTTTACTAATCTCTATGTTGTCAACATTGACAAGTTTGTTGTCAATGAGACAACTTACATCATTTTTTTACACTTTAAGATATATTTCTTATTTCATTACATCTAATGGACTATTATTTAATTATAAAACCATAATTTAACCAAACTCTTATCTCTACCCCATTACCCCTTACATTATCCCTTTAGGCCTTTATTAGCCAACTTTGGCAATTTTACATTTTATCACTCCATTATATTTCATAGGAACTAATGGCCCAAATTACAATATTTTAGACCTTTTAGGTCCTTTTAATCTTCATATGTCTTCAACTCCTCTAGGATCCATGAGTGACCCTAGTGTTCCTCCTTAGCCTTTCTGCTTGGTCCTGGTTCTCCTGCACCATACTCCACAGCTTTAAAACTTTTCCAAGTCCTCTTGGAAACCTGCAAATAAACACAAGTCAGTAAACTCAGACCTTCATCTTGACCTTTGGAAAATCTAGGTCTGCTTGGGACTAGGAAACTCTTCCTTCTTGTATTTTCATCTTGCACTTGGGTGTACCCTTCCACAACAATGTGAATAATGCTTGTGCATGCTGCATCTTCTTGCTTACAAACATACAAATATGTACCTCTGAATCCACTTGTACCATCTCCATGCTAGGAGAAAATTTTGTCAATTTTTAAGCCTCCTCATGGACCATCTCTACAAATATAATCTCTTATTTTAAGGTTGCACCCTCATGTACCTCCAAAACACCTCCATAAATCTGCCATTCTTCAACTATAGCAGCAAACCTCTTCCAAAAATTAGGTTCCTCTACCTCAAGCCTCTCTAGACTTGTCTCTATGTTGTCTCCTCTAGCATCAAGAAAGACCCCATCATGAGCCTTTACACCCTCTATCATAGGTGCAATTTCCTCAAGAGTACCATTCCTAGTACCCTCCTCTTCTTCAACCTTTGTCTCATTCCTTACTACTTCTCTTACCCTCTGAATAGGCCACTTCACCTTCTTCTTTAACCTTAAATCCCAACTTGTAGCATTCTTGAGAATCTCCTCAAGTTTCTTCAATCTTGCTTCACCTTCTTCCAAAGCTCTTTTTAAACATCTTATCTTTTCTTCCTTCTCCTTTCTCTCTTCTTCCTCTCTTTTCCTTTTCTCTACTTCTTATTTTTGTTTTCTTGCATAAGCTTTCCATGCTTTGTATGCCTCAAACATTTCCATCTCTGATAAGTTCATATTGATCAGGATCTACTTCCTTGCTCTAATACCAATTGATGCAGAGGCTAGTGGTCTAAAATCATATTCTCCTCCACTAGACTCCACATCTTTATTTTGCAATCTTTCAACCCTTTAACTCATCCATCAATTCATCTTTTATTTGAGGTTGTGACTGTCCCAATCTCCCAACACTTCACTTCCCTCCAATAACCAATCAACTTGGATCACTCTCATTGGATCCACTAATCCTTGACACAAAAGGACTATTCTATATGTCCCCCCTACAACCCTTAATGTCTTCTCAAAATAATTACACTATGCATCCCACACTTGAATGCAAAAACTCAATCTTGTTGTCCATTGTGATAATCAACGTCTCATTCTCGAACAATCACTACAACCAACCCTTCTAATATGTCCCCACACCCCTAAATGAAAAGAGACACCTTATATTTCTTCCTATAACCATTATAATATTTTTCACACACCCCTCACAACTCCTAATCCATTACAAAATCTCCCTCAACACCTTCATGAAGGAAATTCCTCACAAACTTCCCTATCACTGCCCCTTGCATAGACCCAAACATAGTCATCTATAAATTTTGCAAAACTCGTTATTTTCAAAATCCCTCTGATGATGATGTGTGAAATTTTGTTTTATATAACATATTTCAACTTCCAAAAGATCCAACAGTTCACTTGAAAGCTATTTCCCCCGCATTGAACTAAATTTTTCTGAGACTATCATTCCTTCTTCCTATGACTGTCCAGTCACTTCTCTACCCTCAAACACATAATAAATGTTACATGGACACCTGCAACCTCCAGGATAGTTAGAATACATCCCCTCCTCACCATTTCCCAAGATGAGAGTCTTGATCCATGTTCAAACTAAGGGAAATCATATTTTAGTGCCCACGGGTTATCCCAAGTGACAGTTTTGGGCAGTCTTCCATAAAATACAGATATCTTTTAAAATACTCAAGAAAATGAAACCATTCAAAATGACTTGAATTTTATTCACTCTAACATCATCCCAAAATAGTAAACTCTCAATACAAAAATGTTTGGCTAGAGGAAAACACTTTATACTGGGACTATTATCGAGATAAGTAAGAAAAAAATACATTAAAAACATCATTTCATTAATTCAAAACTTATAATCCTTTAACTCTTTGACCACACCTTCCTTCCTCGGTCTACCACCCACAAATAAGACTCTTTTTATGCATATAATACCAGCCAACTGGTTATAATCTCTATGTTGTCAACATTGACAACTTTGTTGTCAATAAGACAACTTACATCATTGTCTACACTTTATGATATATTTATTATTTCATCACATCTAAATGGACTATTATTGAATTATAAAACCATAATTTAACCAAACTCTTATCTCTACCCCATTACCCCTTATATTATCCCTTTAGGCCTTTATTAGTGAACTTTGGCAATTTTACATTTTATGACTCCATTACAATTCATAAGCACTAATGGCCCAAATTACAATATTTTAGATGTTTTAGGTCCTGTTAATCTTCATATGTCTTCAAATCCTCTAAGACATATGAGTGAACCTTGTGTTCCTCCTTAGCCTTTCTTCTTTTCCCTAGTGCTCCTGCACCATACTCCATAGCTCTAAAACTTTTCCAGGTCCTCTTGGAAACCTACAAATAAACACATGTCAGTAAAATTAGGCCTTCATCTTTTCCTTTGGAAAATCTAGGTATGTTTGGGACTAGGAAACTCTTCCTTCTTGCATCTTCATCTTGCACTTGGGTGTGCCCTTCCTCAACAATGTGAACAATGCTTGTGCATGCTGCATCTTCTTGCTTACCAACATACAAATCTGTACCTCTAACTCCACTTGTACCATCTCCATGCTAGGAGAAAATATTATCGATTATTGAGCCTCTTCATGGCCCATCTCTACAAATATAATTTCTTCTTTGAAGGTTTCTCCCTCATGTTCCTCCAAAACACCTCCATAACTCTTCTATTCTTTGACTATAGCAGCAAACCTCTAACACAAATCAGGTTCCTCTACCTCAAGCCTCTCTAGACTTGTCTCTATGTTGTCTCCTCCAACATCAACCAAGACCCCATCATGAGATTTTACACCCTCCATCATAGGTGCAATTTTATCAAGATTACCCTTCCTAGTACCCTCCTCTTCTTCAACCTTTGTCTCATTCCTTGCTGCTGCTCTTTGCCTCTAAATAGGCCACTTCACCTTCTTCTTTAACCTTGAATACCAACTTGTAGCATTCTTGATCATCTCCTCAAGTTTCTTCAATCTTTCTTCACCTTTTTCCAAATCTCTTTATAGACTTCTTAGTTTTTCTTCCTTCTCCTTTCTCTCTTCTTCCTCTCTTTTCCTTTTCTCTACTTCTTCTTTTTGTTTTCTTGCATAATCTTTCTAGGCTTTGTATGCCTCAAACATTTCCATCTTTGATAAGTTCATATTGAATAAGTTCACCAATCTTGCAAGGATCTACTTCCTTGCTCTTATACCAATTGATGCAAAGGCTAGTGGTCTGCAATCATATTCTCCTCCACTAGACTCCACATCTTTAGTCTGCAATCTTTCAACCCTTTAACTAATCCATTAATTCATATTTGATTTGGGGTTATGACTGTCCCAATCTCCCAACATTTCACTTCCCTCCAATAACCAATCAACTTGGATCACTCTCAATGGATCCACTACTCCTTGACACAAAATTACTCTTCTATATGTCCCTTCTACAACCCTTAATATCTTCTCAAAACAATTACACTATGCATCCCACACTTGAATGCAAAAACTCCATGTTGTTGTCCCCTATGACAATCAACTTCTCATTATGGAACAATCAATACAACCAACCCTTCTAATGTGTCCCCACACCCCTAATTGAAAAGAGATGCCATATTTTTTTTCCTATAACCCTTATAAATTTTTTCACACACCCCTCACAAGTCCTAATCCATTACAAAATCTCCCTCAACACCTTGCTGAAGGAAATTCCTCACAAACTGCCTTGTCATTGCCCCTTGCATATACCCGTACACAGTCATCTATAACTTTTGAAAAATGCATTATTTTCAAAATCCCTTCATTGAAGATGCCAGATATTAGGTTTTATATAACTTATTTCAAATTCTGAAAGATCAAACGGTTCACTTGGAAGAAATGGCCCCCTCACTGAACTAAATTTTTTAGAGACTGTCATTCCTTCTTCCTGTGACTATCTAGTCACTTCTCTACCCTCAAACACATAATACATGCTGCATGGACACCTGAAACCTCCATCATAGTTATAATACATCCCCTCCTCATCACTTCTAAAGATGAGAGTCTTGTTCCACGTTCAGACTAAGTGAAATCAATTTTAGTGCCCACGAGTTACCCCAAATGAGGGTTTTGGGCAGTCTTCCATAAAAAAAAGATATCTTTTAAAATACTCAAGAAAAGGAAACCATTCAAAATTAAATATGAATTTTATTCACTCTAACATCATCCCCAATCAGCAAAATCTCAATAAAAAACTGTTTGGCTAGAGGAAAATAGTTTACACTGGGACTGTTATAGAGAAAAGTAAGAAAAAAATACATTGAAAACAATATTTCATTAATTAAAAACTTACAATACTTTATCTCTTTGACCACACCTTCCTTCCTCAGTCCACCACCCCACAAATAAGCCTCTTTTTATGCATATAATACCAGCCAATTAGTTATAACCTCCTTCCAAACTGACTATAATCAGTTGGAACCAACTTGTTTACTAATCTCTATGTTGTCAATGAGACAACTTACATTATTGTTTGCACTTTATGATATATTTCTTATTTCATTACATAAAAATGTACTATTATTGAATTATAAAACCATAATTTAACCAAACTCTTATCTCTACCCCATTACCCCTTACATTATCCCTCTAGGCCTTTATTAGCCAACTTTGGCAATTTTACATTTTATGACTCCATTACATTTTATAGGCACTAATGGCCCAAATTACAATATTTTAGACCTTTTAGGTCCTTTTAATATTCATATGTCTTCAACTCCTCTAGGATCGATGAGTGACCCTAGTGTTCCTCCTTAGCCTTTCTGCTTGGACCTGGTGCTCCTGCACCATACTCTACAACTTTAAAACTTTTCCAAGTCCTCTTGGAAACCTACAAATAAACACATGTCAGTAAAATTAGGCCTTCATCTTGACCTTTGGAAAATCTAGGTCTGCTTGGGACTAGGAAACTCTTCCTTATTGCATCTTGATCTTGCACTTGGGTGTGCCCTTCCTTAACAATGTGAACAATGCTTGTGCATGCTACATCTTCTTGCTTACCAACATAGAAATATGTACCCTTGACTCCACTTGTACAATCTCCATGCTAGGAGAAAAATTTGTCAATTTTTGAGCCTCCTCATGGCACATATCTACAAATATAATGTCTTCTTTGAATTTTTCTCCCTCATGTACCTTCAAAACACCTCCATAACTCTGCCATTCTTCAACTATAGCAGCAAACCTCTCCCACAAATCAGGTTCCTCTACCTCAAGCCTCTCTATACTTGTCTCTATGTTGTCTCCTCCAGCATCAACCAAGACCCCATCATGAGCCTTTACACCCTCCATCATATGTGCAATTTCCTCAAGAGTAACCTTCCTAGTACCCCCCTCTTCTTCAACCTTTGTATCATTCCTTGTTGTTGCTCTTAGCCTCTAAATAGGCCACTTCACCTTCTTCTTTAACCTTAAATGCCAACTTGTAGCATCCTTGAGAATCTCCTCAAGTTTCTTCAATCTTGCTTCACCTTCTTCCAAAGCTATTTTTAGAATTCTTAGCATTTCTTCCTTATCCTTTCTCTCTTCTTCCTCTCTTTTCCTTTTCTCTACTTCTTCTTTTTGTTTTCTTGCGTAAGCTTTCCAGGCTTTGTATGCCTCAAAAATTTCCATCTCTGATAAGTTCATATTGACTAACTTCACCAATCTTGCAAGTATCTACTTCCTTGATCTTATACAAATTGATGTAGAGGCTAGTGGTATGCAATCATATTCTCCTCCACTAGACTCCACATCTTTAGTCTACAATCTTTCAACCCTTTAAATCATCCATCAATTCATATTTGATTTGGGGTTGTGATTGTCCCAATCTCCCAACACTTCACTTCCCTCCAATAACCAATCAAATTGGATCGCTCTCAATGGATCCACTACTCCTTGACACAAAATGACTCTTCTATATGTCCCCCCTACAACCCTTAATTTATTCTCAAAACAGTTACACTAGGCATCCCACACTTGAATGCAAAAACCCAATCTTGTTGTCCTTTATGACAGTCAACTTCTCATTCTGGAACAATCACTACAACCAACCCTTCTAATGTGTCCCCACACCCCTAAATGAAAAGAGACACCATATATTTCTTCCTATAACCCTTATAATATTTTTCACACACCCCTCATAACTCTTAATCCATTACAAAATCTCCCTCAACACCTTCATGAAGGAAATTACTCACAAATTGCCCTGTCATTGCCCCTTGCATAAACCCATACACAGTCATCTATAACTTTTTCAAAACACATTATTTTCAAAATCCCCCTCATGAATATGTGCAAAATTAGGTTTTATATAACATATTTTAAATTCTAAAAGATCGAATGGTTCACGTGAAAGATATGGCCCCCGCACTGAACTACATTTTTCTAAGACTGTCATTCCTTCTTCTTGTGACTGTCCAGTCACTTCTCTACCCTCAAACACATAATAAATGTTTCATGGAAACCTAAAACCTCTAGGATAGTTATAATAAATCCCCTCCTCATCACTTCCCAAGATGAGAGTCTTGATCCATGTTCAAATTAAGGTAAATCACATTTTAGTGCCCGCGGGGTACCCCAAGTGAGGGTATTGGGTAGTCTTCCATAAAATAAAGATATCTTTTAAAATACTCAAGAAAATGAAACCATTCAAAATAAAATATGAATTTAATTCACTCTAACATCATCCCCAATCAGTAAACTCTCAATACAAAAATGTTTGGCTAGAGGAAAACACTTTACACTGGGACTATTATAGAGAAAAGTAAGAAAAAATGCATTGAAAACAACATTTCATTAATTCAAAAATTACAATCCTTTATCTCTTTGACCACACCTGCCTTCCTCAGTCTACCACATAAGATTCTTTTTATGCATATAATACCATCCAAATTGTTATAGCCTCCTTCCAAACCGACTATAATCAGTTGGAACCAACTTGTTTACTAATCTCTATGTTGTCAATGAGACAACTTACATCATTGTTTATACTTTATGATATATTTCTTATTTCATTACATCTAAATGGAATATTATTAAATTATAAAACCATAATTTAACCAAACTCTTATCTCTACCCCATTACCCCTTGCATTAGCCCTTTAGGCCTTTATTAGCCAACTTTGGCAATTTTACATTTTATGATTCCATTACATTTCATAGGCACTAATGGCCCAAATTACAATATTTTAGACCTTTTAGGTCATTTTAATCTTCATATGTCTTCAAATCCTCTAGGATACATGAGTGACCCTATTGTTCCTCCTTAGTCATTCTGCTTGGCCCTGTTGCTCCTGCACCATACTCCACAGCTTTAAAACTTTTCCAAGTCCTCTTGGAAACCTACAAATAAACACATGTCAGTAAAATCAGGCCTTCATCTTGACCTTTGGAAAATATAGGTCTACTTGGGACCAGGAAACTCTTCCTTCTTGTATCTTCTTCATGCACTTGGGTGTGCCCTTCCTCAACAATGTGAACAATGTTTGTGCCTCCTTCGCCTTCCTGCTTGGCCCTAGTGCTCCTGCACCATTGACGAACATCAAAATCATTTAGCCTAAAATATTTTATCTTGAATCTAATTGACCATAGATTAATCTGATTGTCTCTATTTCAACAACATGAAAATCTTGCAACTTAAAAAATTTGTAGCACATACACTATTTTATTTTTGGGCCTTCAAAACACTGTGTCTACTGTAAAGTGTGATCAGTTTTCAAAACACAAAACCAATATCTTACATGGTCAAAATGAGTCAAACATGTTGAATGTCTATGGTGTCAATAGAAATATATTCCAGAATCATTATTCCAAAGATTATTTTATCAGACAAATCTCCAAATTGCAATCAAATTTTCAAAATTGTCACAAGTTACCGCAATTGACTAAAATTTACCATAATTGACGGAAGTTTACTGTAAACGACTTGTTTATTACCACAATTGATCCTTTTATTACTGAAATCCCTGGAAATGTTTCCTCAATCGACCTTGCATATTACCACAATTGACCTTGCATTTTGCCACAATCAACAGAAGTTTGTCGCAATTGACCAAAAGACCTGTGTACTTATTCGGCCAAAATAGTTTGGATTCCTCTATCAAAGTATTACAATTTATCAGTCTAAAACCTTGGAAAAGTTCCCTATGTTGTGTAAAAGGTCATCATATACATCTTAGGAAAAAACAAAGAATTAGTGAAATCTCAAACATCTAGGATCATCCCTCTTTGTTAGTTCAGTTGTTGTTTCCCATTGATAATTCAACAATTCATATTATATTATCTTAATCGCGTTATCTCAGTTTCATCAATATTTTTCAGTGACTCTGCCCCATCTAAGGGAGCAGTCAAATCATATCTTATGATCATCAATCTCTGAGATCAAAAGAATTTAAAGTTTTTTCTTAGAATTACCCTTGTTAAACAGGAGCTCAAACTCTCTTCGAGAGGTTGTCCCTTTTGTTTTCTTTACATCACTCATTTTAGTTAAATCATGGATAAAACCATGTCTTTTACACCTTATGGAGGACCTTATACTAGGTCAAAGGCTATAAACCAACAAGATGAGTCCTAAATTAACATGTTTCCCCTATGGGAAGAAAAAAAAGACGTTGACCCATTCAAACACATTGATCTCTCGCTACATGCTAAAAATGTGCCTGCACTTCCACGTGATTCCCAAAGGCCAACTATCCTTAAAGATATCACAGATGAAGATCTAGAAGACATATAACAAGATTCTTATTCTACACAAGTGGTAGATGGTTTGGTAGAATAAAATCCTAAAATATTCCTTGCGATGTCAATCAATAAAGGAGTCAAACTTCCCGTTGAATTCAATGTATCCACAATATGGCCTAAGAACCCAATGGCAGGACAGAATACAATAAAAAATTCTCAAATGAATCTTTTGGTGTCTCAAATCTTTTCTATGCCATCATCAAGTGCTACAACACTAGCACAGATCATATCTACGCAAACTAACTCAGCCACTCAAGCTAGCTCATCTTCCGCTCAAAACATGATGGAATCCCAAATGACTATACCCATGGTTTCTAGTTTATCTCAAGCATTTACCTCATTTACCTTCACATCAAGTGCTCAAGTTATCTCATCAGCACTGTAGATGAGAAATAACCCATTTTTCACTACCTAGACATTGCAATCTATCCCTACTAGCTTTGGATATAATGCTCCACAATAACTCAGATCAATCTCTGTAGGTCCAAAATTCAGTCAACATCTGCCAAAGGATAGATCTTTATTCCAACAAAGATCTCAACCACAAAAGTTGCAATAACCTTGGGCCCATCATTTACCCCAGTATCAACAAAACACTACGCTGGGGAATCAATACCAAATCCCAAAAAGATCATGCTTTCCAATGAAAGGAACTCACAGGCAAAGTCTTATACCAACTACGAGACAAAGAGTCAATACTGGAAATGTTCCTCAATCCTAGATAGACATTCTGATAAAATAAGTGCAAAAGCTACAAACTCAAATGATGGATATGCAAAATCAAGGAAAAACTAAGTCATGCACTACTGAGGACTTATACCCCTATTGTAATACCCACCTCTTAGGTTGCTTTTCAGTTTGTGGATGCCAAACTCTTTTAGGCATTTTGGAGGTATGTGTGGTTTTACACAGATGGTTTAGATGATATTTATATGTTACATTTCAGTATTTTATTGATCCATTGTTAGTATGTTATATCTTTTGTGTATATGTGATTTATGGTTGTTTAATGATGCTTATGTATATGTTAGGATTTCATTTCGATTATGGTTTTCTGACAATACTGACCTTAGATTTATATGCAAATGGATCATTGTATGTTTCATTACTGTTTGATGTGCTTGGTATGGTATGGGACAGAGTCATAGTTACTTGCTTTGGCGAGATCCACACGATAACCTAGTCTCAACCATTGGTTGCTATATTATACATGCATGTATATTCATCTTTGTGATGACAGGTTTGCAGGTACCGGGCTACGTCTTCCCTGAATTGGTAGGAGTGAGCGTGCCCTATCGCATTAATCTCAATGGTAAGAGAGGGGAGATAGTTTTCAGGTCCAAATCCT
>MU227723.1:2440965-2454569 GCA_018584345.1 Thuja plicata
ATTCAACGTCATGGAACCCCTGAGTCGTGTAATCTATGTGAGTGTAAGACATGTGTATAAATGGTAATCGCTTCCGCATGATTGTATGTTTCTTTATGTTAACTTTAAAAAAAAAAAAAAAAAAATTTATTCAGCACACATAGTGACATATTTAGGTTAATCTCTCTTGGGTTCCCTGGCGGGGCGTTACAGGAACAATTGAAGCTCTAGAACCAGTGATATTCAAATGTTTGCCTATGACATTTGTTAAATGGGGAGACATAGTTGAATAAAACCTCATTGATCTAGACATTAATACTTGCTTATATCAAGATCCTCAAGAGACACCAATAGTATAAATACACTTGACACAATATGGAACTGGATATATTATACTGCAACAATATGGATATGATGGAAAAACTGGTCTAGGGAAAGACAACAAATATTGATCAAATTGTCTTTATAACCAACTCAAAGGAATAAAAGAGGAATAGGATATGGTTAGGTCAAAACTAGTACAATTGTCTGAGATATTTTGGTAGACCAACAACTATTGTCACCATAAGTGGAAACCAGAAATTCCCAAATAACCCTTAATCATTCAATCTTGGACAATGTAGAAAGTAAAATACCTAACGAGCATTCTAGCATGACTGATTCTCATGAGTATGATTGGTTATCCCTCCATGACTCTGAACCACCTATTCCTAGATATTCCCCTCGATCTTCTAGTACCATAAACCTCAATGACATGTTCGACCAATTAAACCTAGAACATCAAACCTATATTGATAAACATGTCGAGGTCACATCTACTTCCCATTCCATATTTTTCAGAACTATCACTGTAGTTCCATTCCCCCAAACTGATTCTTCCTCCCACACTGACCTTTTTTTAGTCTACCCCGAGTTAATATATTGGGACCAACAAAGATGTCTTGACATAGACATTTTTGAAAATGCTTAAGCCATTGCTGACTTCATTGGGCTTCATGAAGGAATACTATTAGGAGATCACAAGGTAGGGCTCTCGTTTGACTTAGACAGATCAGCATACTTTGGGGAGGAGGCTCCTCTTTCCATTCACAAAATTTGTAATAAAAAGATTCATTAAGTGAAAACCAAAAGGCGCTTTCTGACCATATAAAAGTAAATATAAAGGACGTATCTTCTGGTGAAAACCTCTCCGAGGTGCCAAAGGATGGAAAGTTGGATCTTCTCCCCTTAAAAGAAGAAGAATCAGCATTTCTAGTAGAGGAAATATAGGTAGTGAATCTAGGGGATGAAAATAACCCTAAGAAAATATATTTGGCTAAATCTCTTTCACCTAAGAAAAGGGAACAATTTATTGGTTTTTTCAAAGAACGATAGATCAACTTCACTTGGTCTTATGCAGACATGCCAGGTTTGGATCTAGAGCTCGTACTACATCACCTACCACTTTTCCCAAATGCAAAGCCAATAAAACAGGGGTTAAGAAAGATGCATCCTCACATTTCTCTACTTGACAAAGTTGAACTAAAGAAACTTCTATATGTAGGCTTCATAAGACCCATCCCATATGCGGACTGGATATCAAATCTGGTGCATGTTACAAAACATTGTGGTCAGATTAGAATATGCATGGACTTTAGGGACCTGAACAAAGCATGTCCAAAAGATGATTTTCCATTACCAAACATCGATATGATCATAGATCTAATAGAAAGACATAAAATTTTGTCACTTATAGATGGATTCTCAGGATATAACCAAATAAAAATTGCACCAGAAGACCGACATAAGACATAATTTACTTGTGCATGGGGAACTTATTGCTGGAATGTAATGTCATTTGGCCTTAATAATGTAGGTGTCACCTATCAACACACCATGAAAACAATATTTCATGATTTGATTCATAAAATAATGGAAGATTATGTCAATGACATACTAGCCAAGTTAACACTCAAAGAAACTCATCTACAATTTTTGGGTCAGATATTTGATAAAATGCAAGAATAGAAGGTGCGACTCAACCAAAGAAGTATGCATTTGGAGTTACAGGCTGGAAAAATCCTTAGTTTCATTATATCAAAAAGAAGAATTGATGTAGATCTAGAAAAGGTTAAGGCCATCCTTGACATGCCACCACCTACAAATCTGAGACAACTACAGGGTCCACAAGGAAGGTTACAATCTATCAGGAGATTCATCACACAACTGGCAGAAAAGTGTAATCCATTCCAACACTTACTACATAATTTGCATGGATAGAACAATGCCAACAATATTTTCAAACTTTCAAAGATTATCTACTGAAGTCCCCTATATTGGTGCCACCAATTCTAGGTAAACAACTTATGTTATGTATATCAAAAATAGAATCAACACTAGGTATTCTTTTAGAACAACATGATGATCAGATCAAGGAAAGGGTCATCTACTACATCAGTAGAATGTTAGTGGGTTATGAACTCAATTATTCAACAATAGAAAAGGCATATCTGACAGTGGTCTTTACTTCTCAAAATTTAGGACATTATATGTTTAGTCATCAAACAAAGCTCATTGCACACATAGATCCATTAAAATACTTGTTGAGTAAAGTAGCATTAATTGGATGACTCACTAAATGGGTCATGATCTTAAGAGAGTTTGATATTGAATACGTGGATCAGAAGGATATCAAAGGGCACGTTATTGTTGATCAACTAGTAGAAGCACCAATTCTACATCATCAATTGGTAGTGTTTGACTATCCAGATGAATCAATCCTTACAATGCAACTAGCAATATAAGTTTGGTAGTTGTTCTTTAATAGATCATATACGAACCATGGTGAAGGATCAGGAATAGTACTCATCACTTCGCAAAATGATGCAATTCCTAAATATTTTTGACTCAACTTTCCATGTAAAAATAGCATAGCTAAGTATGAAGCTCTCGTCATCGGATTAAAAATAGTTATACAATTTAGAATAAAGAACCTAAGAGTTTATGGTGATTCACAACTGGTTATCAGTCAAGTCAACAATGATTACATGACCAAAGATGAAAAAATTGTCCCATACAGATAGCTGATGGAAAAATTGTGTGCTTCTTTTCACTATATTATATTCAAACAAGTTCCAAGGGTTCATAATAAAGCAACAGATGTGATGCCTACTATAGCGTCTTTGATCGACATACCGGGTAATGAAACAAGATTCCTATTTCTGGTAGAGCAACTGATGATACCGCCCTATAAGGCTCCAATAAAAAAATCAATGTGTGTCCTTGTTACTCCTGAGTCCCCCCAGTACAATGACATGGATACTTACCTACAAAATAATACCCTACCGCCCAACCTATCTAGAAACCAAAAGAATTCCCTTATTCGAAAAGCCTTTAGGTACACCCTTATCGCTAATACTTTATATAGAAAAATTTTATATGGAATGCTCTTAAGATGTCTCACTTCCATAGAATCCCAAAGGGCCTTATATGAGGTACATGAAGGAATTTGTGGGGCCCACGCAGGGGGTAAAACTTTATCAAAGAAAATCATCAGGATGGGATACTATTGGCCGATTGTAGAGATAGATGCTCATAAGTATGTACAAAGGTGTCAAAAATATTAGATACACAGAGATCTTATTCACCCACCATCTCAAGACCTCCACCCTATCACTTCACCATAGCCATTTTCAAAATGGGGATTTGACCTAGTGGGAAATATTACACCCACTTCCTCTAATGGTCATAAATATATAATTGTAGCAACAGAATACTTTACCAATTGGGTGGAAGCAATTCCTCTCACATATATCACTGGTAAGAAGATCTACATGTTTATACTAAACCACATTATCTGAGAGTATGGGATCCCTCAGACCATACTTAATGATCACGTGATGCCTTTCCAAAACACATATGTGGAGGATCTCTGTGAGAAGTTCCAAATAAAACAAGGTTTCTCTTCATTTTACTATCCTAAGGGAAATGGACAAGTTGAAGCAACTAACAAAAAATATTGAAGATCTTAAAGAAAATGGTCAATGAATCTAGTTGAGACTGACATTCGCAGCTCAGTCTCACATTATGGGCATATAGAACAAGTGTGAGAACACCTACAGGAGAAACTCCCTTCTCCTTGGTATATGGATAAGAAGTGGTCCTACCCCTCAAAATTGAAATCCATCCCTCAGAATATCATTGAAGCATATCATATCAGATGAAGACTACTGAGTTGCTAGACTCAGTGAACTCAAATTGTTAGATGAGAGATGCCAAAATGCAATGAATCACTTACAAGGCCATCAGAATCTCCTTATAAAAAATTATCACAAGAAATTTAGGCCACGTACCTTTAAGGTAGGAGATCTCATCCTCATGGAAAATCAGAAGAATCAAGCATAAAGAGTTAAGCCAGGAAAGTTTGAGCCTAATTGACTAGGACCACACATCATTATCAAATCATGTGACAATGGGGTATATCAACTAGACATTGAGGAAGGAGACCAGCTCTTTGGTTATATCAAAAAAATGTACCTAAACAATTTCTAGGCCTAAGGCCTCAAGGTCAAGAGAACATATTTAAAAGATCCTAAAAAAAAAGTACAAAAAAATATAAAAATATAAAAAAAGTTACCTTGGTGAAAACCTGGCAAACAGGCGCCTTGGTGAACACAAAAAAAAAAATACAAAAAATAGAAAATAAAAAAAAAAGTAAAAATAAATAAAATTTCTTTCTCAATGAAAACATGGCAAACAAGCACTATTGGGTAGGTACCTTGCTAAACACCTGGTAAACATGCGCCAAGTGTTAAGGTCCTGCTTCGCCATCAATGAACTCCAAAAGATTAAGCTTGTACTCCCCGCATGCAAGATTGAGTATACAAACTTATTATAGAAGTCAATCCCCTTTGAGACATCACCCTTATCCATGGCTTATACTGACTTACTAGACAGGGGGGCAGTCTAAAATATTCTAAAAAAAAATCTAAAAATTCTAAAAAGTGCAAAATGTCATGAAGAAATCAATCATCAAAAAAATCAAACATTGCAAAAATCTCTGTAATAAATAATCTATGTCATCAACAATCAAATGATGATAAAACAATCAATCAAATGTACAAAATATGATCTTTGTAAATTGGAAATGGACTCATATGACTCATATTTATCAGCAATCCAATCTATCATCAATCAAATGATTCAATCAATCATTAATCAAGCTATCAATTGTCTTAGACAGTGACAGATATATACAAAACCATACATATTAGTATTATATGATTCATCCATTCCCAAAACTAGACACATTTGCAATCAAACATGAAAAATAAAGCAAATCAAGGAACAGTAAGGTTGTTAACTAGGTCAGTCATGTTAGTCTTTTGTCAATTTATCTTTCACGATTGTTTTCTTACGCTCCTCAAGGATACCATGAAGTGGTGAGAGTGGCCATGATGGATCATGATCTTCTTTTTCATTTTTTCTGTTTGTGGCAAGTTTTAATTCAATTATGGGGCAATAACGATCGGGATAAATGTGATAAGAGCTGTCACGCATCTGGCGACCATGCAATTCCATGATTTCAGATAAACCCTGGAAAATAATTAAACATTCCTTATTTTTATCTTCTTTTTTTTATTAGAGACTATTGCGATATCCAGGTGGTCAATATTTGGGTGCATTTACTCTCTTCCTTTTCATAATAAGGTGTAATAATGAGTAAAATTGGAATGTATGGAAATGACTTGGTTTCATCAATCATTCTTTAATTCTTTTTAAACTAATATCAGATTAATATGATTCTAACCAACACATGCATGCACTTAGACACATTGTGCATATTAGGTCTACATTCATTTATTGCATTAGAACAGAAAAAGAAAATAGGTGCATACATCATACATGACAGATCATATAATCAATGTATCCATAATAAAAAGAATAGAGTTAGTACATTATGGATCATATAGAATGCATCCATAGGAAAAAAATCCACCATACATCCATATGTCAATATCATAAGAAAGTAAAAAAAATCTTTCTTCAAGGAGTCTGCATAATTTGAATCATATAGAGTGCATATAACCATAAAAAATCTCATAAAAGTGCATCAACATATAAAGAGGAAGCATGTAGATGTAAGTTGCACATCATATAGAAGCATATCATAACAATCATCTCATATATCATGTGTCTGAGTAGAATGGAAGCTCGCAAGTCTGACATAAAGGAACTCAACATAAATAATTGGTACAACATTGGTACATAATCAATACAGAAATAGTACAAAAAAGGTACATCTAATATAATGGTACAAAGGACATGTCAAGAGATTCTACCCCCACCCTCACCACCAGGATGATGAGGGGTGGCATCTTAGATCCTTCCCTACATTGCACAGAAGAAGGAGCCACACCACTTCCCTATGATCGGTGTAGTCTACTGGATCTTTGAGATGCAGTATAACTAGGAACACATTGAGCGGAAGGAACAACATCGTCATAATGTTGGAACCAATAATCTATATCTCTTTGTACCTCATGACCTGATATCTATAGGCAGTCTAGAGCATCCCTAAGGGATAAATCTTGTACACTATCTAGATAGGCTCTAACCTTTGCATGAGCCTATCCCTCCCTCTCCTCTGTTTCTCTAATCTGCACCTAAGATCTGCAATCTCTTGAGTTATTCATTAGACCTCTGTAGGAACCTCATCCATACCCCCTATAGACACATCCATGTCCCCCTCCTCTCCATTGCCTCTCAAACCCTCATCCCTCACAACCCAGGAGTCTGACTCCTCAATCTCATGGCTGGTTTCACTATCACTGCTGCTACTACTATTGCTCGATCTAGAAGAGTTGGATCCTAGCTCCTCCACCATGACCATCTCCTCATCTATGATTGTTTCCCTCACATTCACTCTCCCTATAGGATCCTCACTAGTCTGTCTTTGTACCCTCCTCAAAATCTTAGGTGCATCCTCCTCCTCTAGGATCGCTCCTAGACTAACCCGACTAGTCCCACTCACCCTAGGTCTACCTCCTCTAGTCCTAACTCTCTCTCCACCTCTCTAGGATTAGGATCATCATCATCTCCTCTCCCTCCACCTTGGCCTCCATCTCTCCCTCCCCATCAGCCTCCATCTCTCCCCCCACCTCATCCTCCCCCTCATCCTCCACCTCTCCCTCTCCCACAATAAACACCTCTCTATCATGGCCTCCTCAATATTAACCCCAGTCATGGGCTGGGTAACATCTATCAATGCAACTAGTCGATGTTGTATCCACCAAACATCAAATTGTAGAGATGTACCTGCACAACATGAAGATTAAAACATTAATACCACATGGATAGAAAGCATAGGACACTAATCAATAGAGCATCATATATCACATGGGAAAATACAAGAAAATATGGTAATATACCTTCATCAATAGTGGTTGATTTCCACGTCCACTGAACAGGACATAGGCCATCAAACTCGATCCTTGTAGCATGAAATAAGACTACAGCTCCCAAAAGCGTAAGGTCTCTGGACCTACGGGAGAAGTAAGCATATGAGTCATTCACATCCTAGCACTCTCCAAACTGTTGCAACACCCTATCGGTGTTGTGAAGATCAATTATATGAATATTCTCAGTGATACGACCCATGGGGTACCTCCTCTGCCAACATAAAGGAAGGTGTGCATCCTCACCATCCCAAACATGATAGGATATATAGGGCCTTCAGATAAAGTTTGAAATCATATCTAGTTGTTGTCTCCAGTAAATAAGGTGACCCATGTGAGACTGGATCATGGATCCCTCATAGATAAAAACATAAGGTCTTCCCACAGGAAAATCTCGAATACCAACAGGTATGCAAATGATTATGTGCTCCCACGCCCAGATTTGGAGCAGAGTCACGCCGCATCTAATTGACTCACCACCTTGGTAAGCCATGTAAAACATATGATAATACATGTGAGAAATCATACAGAGCCCCCATGCATAAACAGTACATGGTCTCTTACCATACTCTGGAGAACAGCTCCCCATTGTACAAAAAATTGTGTTGCCTATGATCAGGACATAAAATCCCACAAATAAAAATACCTAACAAGATACTCAATCTATCTAAGCCCTGGCCAAATCTGGACCATGGGATGACATAGGGATCGAACATCCCTATTTTTTCCTCAGGAAAACTAGACATTTTACATAGTGTAACGATGTCAGGCTGCCGATAAACTCTACTAAAAAACCCTTAATAGGAACCTACAGGATTTGATACACATCCTTAAGAGTAACAGTGCACTCTCCAATAGGAAAATGAAAAGTGTAGGTGTCAGAGTGCCACCTCTCAAGCAAGTCAGAGATTAGACACCTATTGGTCGTGATCTTAGGCATATAAGTAATCTAGTACAAGCCCAACTACCTTAGAATATCCCTCTCATCATCAGTAATCTAAAAATTATAAACCAAGCCGGGTGGCCTCAATTCTGAATATCAAAAGACATCACCGACCATCTCCAAAAGCAAAGAAAAAACACCTATCATTATAGGCGATGAAAAAAACAATTGACATGTGCTAAAAAAATTTAAGTTTTCAATCTAGCAAAGCAATTGTGAAACTTTTAAGGCAATTGTGAAACAAAAAAAGATTGTGAAACATAATTAGCACTTGCAAAAATGAAATGGAAATTAAGGGAATAAATGACACGTTCATGATAGATTTATCAATTATAAAAGGTAAGAAGAAATTTTAAAAGACAAATCGTAATTGCGGCAAAATTGGGCTCCTTTGCGGCACAAATATAAAATTTGGTCTAAAAAATAGAAAAACTTAAAAGGCATTAAAGATAAGAAATAAATTCAAAATGGTTTCAGAACTCACTATAGGACATGTGCCCTCTAGATGAACAAACGTACGAACTCGGTCCAAAATATGGATCACTCCAGGAAGGCCTTCCATTGCTCAAAAGAAGCTAAAAAATAATGGAAATCAAAGGGAACTCTTACCAAGAAATCAGGAGCTCCAAAGTGGAAAGTGACAAATGAAAGGACCCAAATTCTATTTATAGTTGCTCAGCCAACACCCTCATTCTTCAAGGAGCCCTATTTTATCATCCTGGGCCCTGAAATATTTGACAGGTAATATCTGGAACATTGTGAACTTCTATCACAAACTGCTTGATGCCATGATTGACATTTTGCTTTATCAACAAATTGACGCTCCTGCCGCATTTTTTCGCTCAAAATTGTTGAGGGGGCATATACTCCACTTGCTATCATCAGGGCAGGCTGGGGTAGGATCAAAATCTGAAGAAAATATTTGACACAACATGACAAGCCGCATTGTATCAAAGAGGGGAAAATGTAGACACCCTAAAATGGATAGACTTGCCACCTTACAATTAATTACTAATTTTCCTCTATTAATTAATGGTTCTTTAATCATTAATTAATCATCCTATTTTGTCTAAATCTAATCATCTAATCATTCAATCATTTCCCAAAATTAATTAAATAATTAATTTTATTTAATTAATAAACCTTAATTAATTAATCGTTATTAATTAATTAAATTCAATTTCCTAAAATTTAAAATCCAATATTTAAACTTATTAATTTATTCTTCTAATTAAATTAATTTCATCAAATTAATATAATTTCACTCAAATATTCTATTTTAAATCAAAATAGAATTGAATTATCTCATGTTTGAGTATTTTTCTAAAATTAAATAAATACTCAAATAAATCAACTCTTCAGGTCAAATAGGTAACTCACAATCAACTCTTCAGTTCAAAGAGGTAACTCACAAATCAAATCTTAAGTTCACTAAACCATACCCTCTTCTCTTCAGTTAAGAGGTGGAGTTTGATGATTGCTTCTCCAGTTCCTTTTGATCTTAGCCATCCATTCTCAAGTTTTTGGGATTGATCTCATCTATCCAAATCATTTCCATTTCTATATAATCAACCCTTCTCAACCATTTGAAGAAGGTTTTCATTTTGAATCACTGTGCACAATAACTCTTGAGGATTCTTGTACGAAGTATAAAGCGAAATCATTATCATATTGATCTCATTTTCTCAACACTCCCAAGTCACAGATGTTGCCAATGCCAATATTGAGCACCATTCATACAACATTTCAGAATGAGTAGAGAGAAGCAATAGAAGCTTCAAGAATTATTGTTTGCATTTGTTTGTTTTCCTCTCTCAGGATTGTTATTTTATTATTCATATGTTTGTTCTAGTAGTTTGATTGATTTATTTCATTGCAAATTGGTGCTACTAACCCTCATTTGAGTGTGCATAATCAAATCATATACACAAACTATTTTGTCCCTGTTTTGTTACTTTTTAATATAAACAAGAGTTCTGATGTTGCAGCTAAAGTCCCTCCTAACGTTTTAAAAAAAAGGTTGATTTAAATAAATGAGTGAAGAACCATTGAAGGAAAAGTGTTTGGTTGATGTTACCACTTTGTCATTATATGAATATAATGACAATATGAAAAGCACACTGGAAAACTAGTTACAAAGCGTACTGGAAAACTAATTGAACGCAAAATGTGAACTGGAAAACTAGTGGAACACAAAATTTGATGTAGAAAACTAGTTGTAAAGCACACTCGAAAACTAGTTGAATACAAAATTTAAACTAAATTTCCAATTATACATGATTTTTTTCTTGAGGACACTAGGTATGCTATAAAGAAAAAAGGAACTATAATACCATAATACTATCAAAATAAGAAATGTTGTAGAATATTATAGTGAAGATGATGGCTTTTGATAGCGATCTTTCTTGACTTACTATTTAAGCTCAATATTATAGATTAATACTATGAACAAAAATAAAATACAAATGGCTTCTAGAGAATAACCAATTTAAAAAGTCTAGTATAGGACACTTGAATCTACAACAAAAAGAATTTGTGAAAATTAGAAGCTTTTAATCTTCTTTTATAATGTACAAATCAATCCATAAAAGAAATCATACAAGAATATACAAAATGCGGGTTTTTATCTCTTCAATGTATTGATAATGCAAAATATGAGTGTTTAGAAAAGAGGCATGTGGGTGTGAACAAATTGAATACTTCTAAGTATGTGTTCCCTTATACACCTAGGAAAGGGTGCCTCGTGCATGGCACAACCTCATATTATTCCACCACCCCTGCAACAACAACAAATAGAATTATTTTGCCCTACCCTTCTGCTATATCACACATAAATATTTTCCTTCTTATGTTGAGGTTGTTTGCGAATGTAAAACTGAGGTGAGGGAGGAATAAGATTTTGGGTAGAGGGTGAGGTATAAGAGAAAGAAATGGTATGAGGATAGATGAAACGATGTAAACCTTTGACTTCATTTCATAAAAGTGTCTGTGAGGCCTCACCCTGAACCCCATCATAGTTTTCCAATTTTCTGCTTATGATAGATTTAGCATATGATACTTTACTTTTGATGCACTATAGACATTATGAACTTTATGCTTTATGCCACGGATTTGATCATTTTGGATGCATGGACACATGATGCTTTATGATGCACCTCATGGACTATATTATGTTTTCTATTATGGACATTTATTCTGAGACTATTGATTTGGAAACTCATTATGATTATGTTATGGTTATTGATGAGATTGGGATTTATTTGGTATAGATGTTGAATTTTGATTTCCTGCAATGTGAATTTTTCCTTATGATAAATGCTTAAAATGAGAATTATGTAATCTTGTGATCTTTAGAAATAAACTTAGTATGTTGATGATGTCCTTAAATTCTGAATATTGCTTATTTCCTTATGATGTATATTTATTTCCTTGAACTACTAATATTTGAATTGAGTGTGCAGGTAAGAAACCATGGTATTTTATCCAGGGAACCAAACAAAGGGAAATGTGAACTCAGTTAGAGCCAAGGTTGCGTCTAATGAAAGATAAGATCTCGTTGTTTCATAATTTTATTCGTAAACGTATTTGGATGATTGTGGAAGTATAATCTTTAAATGTAATTCTTATTTCTTGTGAGTTTTTCCTAAGTGGATATGACATGGCCTAGTGATGTGTAAATGTTGTGTGTGTCATTTGACACTTGTGTTTTATACTTAAGCCCATGACATGTCAACTTGGGAATGGTTGTCCACCTACCTAGATTAGTACAAAAATTAATCCCCATAAGCATACCTTGGTTTGGGAGATGGGAGTGTGGTAATCTCAATGGAATTTCGAAATTTCTCTTAGAGTGGACTTTTAGAGGGGTTGTGAAGTGTCCAGGGGTGTGTTGGGGTCATTTTTAGGTATCCCACTTGTTATACCAATAGTTAAGGGCCTTTTTAACCCTAGGATAGCCTCTATTTGACCATGTGACCCCTCCAAAAAGTTGATTTCTCAAGTTGGACGAAAATCAACTCTTGTGAGGCTTGACTTGGATAGACCACCATTCCTTATTTTTGTTAAGGCATAATTCACCTTTTTGAATCTTCCTTCTTTTAATTCCATTTTTGGTAAGGTGTAAGAGTTTAGGGAAGAGGGACCAATTAGAGAAATTTTCTTCTCCCCATGAGCTTTCTAGGGGCTTTTTAGTGGGAACTCTCCAAGTTGGAGAGTTTGAACACCCACTCCCTAACTTAGGGACATAGCTAGAGTTGATGATCTTGGAAGGAGGGATTTGGCTAAAAAGGGAGCTCTTCTACAACTTTCTTCCTTAAGCTTGGATTCTAGGTTGGTGGATTTTGTGCAACTCTCTCTCTCTCTCGCTCTCTCTTGTAATCTTATGTGCCCTTGCAAATGATTGTTGTAGTGTTTATGGGCTTGTTGAAAGCCATGAATCTTGTTGGTTATTGTAATTCTTGATGTTTTTGATGTTGTTGGTTATTGTAATGCTTGATGTTGTTGATGGAGTTAAATGTATAGATCTTCATGTTATTTTGTTGTTGGTTGTTGTTTGAATGTATCCCACCTTTGTTTGGTTTGCCAAGCTCGGGGGTGGCCTCATAAGAGGCCTAGGTTGGGTGGAGAGTAGCCCCATGGTTTCAAGTTTCCCCTTGTTTTAGTTTTGTAATGCAGATTTGAAGATTGAAGTACATAAAAGTTGAAAAGAGCTTGGGAGAAAAGAAAATGTAGTGATAGAGTTCTCAACATCATGTTATCTTTTTGTAAAAACCTTATGGTATATGTTAGTGTACAGCTTGAAAAAGAAAGATTTTGTAAAAGCCATGTGGCTGTCTTTAAGCATCCTTGAAAGCAACTTGTAAATATTAGTGTTTTCATCTCATTTTATTTTGTAATAATCTCATGAATAAATAAAAGTTCTTTCATGCTAAGATTTTTAAGGAGTAAATCTAGTTATTTTTAGGTTTATTATTGTTACCAAAGAAAGAAAGAAAACTATTTTCTCTTAAATGTATGCTCTTTATATTTGATTAGAAAATCTGAAAGTTAAGAAAAAGAGAAAATTTCTATCATCAAAATATTGTATCTTTCAAACATTTTCATATATATTTCAACTTAATAAAGAGAGAGAAATGTGCTTATTTAGGCATGCATAATAAATCTGAATCCATAAATTTTACTTTCTATTTCTATCATGTTCAAAAAATATATAAATGATAGGAAAGAAAATATATATATATATATAT
>MU227723.1:2454666-2467658 GCA_018584345.1 Thuja plicata
TATATATAAAGAAATCCAAATGTTTTTATCTTTAAAAAAAAAATATTTCATATCACGCGGACTATTTTTTTTTGCAATCATTTTAAAAAAAAATGGGGGGGAGGAGGCGCGACCCCCATCCTCCCCACTCTCCCTTAAGGGAGGCGACGAAGGGGAAGGGGCCTGGCCCCTCCCCGTACTGGGCGGCGGTACCGTCGGCCACAGTCGTGGCCTTAGAGGCCACGGACTGTGGTGCGGCTGGTAGCCGCACGGCCCAGCTCGTCATTCAGCATTCTGCAAAACAAAAATAGGGGGTGCGGTTGGGGATGAAGCCCACCGCCCCTCCAAAACCACTGCAACCCAAAAAAAGATAAATAACAGACTTCTTCGGCCACCGATCTTGTTTGATCTGTAATAATAATATAATAACACATATACATATATGTTTGAATATATATATATGTATATAGTACAAATGTATATATATATTCAAATGTATATATAAACAAATGCTCCTCTCCCATGGCTTCCATACCTGCAACTCATAAAATAAAATAAAAATAGAAAGCATTAGAACTAGGGTTAGAAGAGAGGAAAGAGAGAAATGGAATACAAACTAAAAGAATGAAATTAGCTATCTCATTTTGGAACCCTAACCCTGATTTTGAAATTAGGGTTAGGACTTCAAAATTAAGAGGGAATAAGAGTCTTTAAGTGGGAAACCACTTCTTTTAAATTATTATAGGAATTTAGTCTTTAGAAGTTTCTTTTAAAAGGGGGAAGATTATAGCTCATTAATAGTGCATTAACAGGTAACTAAAAAAAATAATATTTGTAAATTGTTTTTTTATGGTTGAAATAAAAGGAAGAATTAAATATTGTATTGATATTTTAGTAAAGGGAAATGTAAAAGGTTAATTTGGTTTCTTTTAATATTAGTGGAATAACTTACAGCGAATTTTATGGGGGTGGATTGCGACAAATTATTTAATTAATTTCTAGTAAGGTTTAGTAAATTAAATCATTATGGACCTTTTGAACGGTTTAAGTTTTCGTCAGTGATTTGTTAATTTAAACCTTTCCAACCAACTTACATATCCATGACATTTAAACTAGGAGAATCTTCTTCGTAATCAAATTTAACCAGTCTATAGTTAATCGATAGATAAATACTTTAATTGAGATATGATATAGGGGAAGATTTAATTAAAGTTTTCAATATAAAACTTAGGGGCTTGTAATGTTATTTTTATGTGGTCAATATATGTGGCCAGTATACTGACCATTATAAAAACAATATTATAGAAGTGTCATACCCTAGAGGGTTAATTTAACTCAGAATCATTAAGCTATTAACTTACCAAATATTCGGAATGACCCTGGAGACTGAGATTAGGGAGTCTCTCTCTTTTTCTCCACATCATCAAACTCTATTAATAAATTAGGGAATGACATGTGAATTTTTATATCTCTACCTTGATTAGCCTTTGAGCGGTTAACCTGGATTTTTTTATACTAGTCAAACATATTTCTTAAATGTCTCCTTGTGCATCTTTAACTATAGAAGACAATTAGGGTTAAAGGAGGTTGACACTTAGTCATGATTCCCCTTAGACCCTTTGACTTAAATTTCACCTTTTCAAAAAAAAATTGTTGCATTTTTGGGCGCAAATTTTTGGGCATGACAGTGTCCTTTTTGGCTTGTCTCGTGGCCTCTTTACTTTTATCGAAACTCCAACTTCTGTAATAGTTATCAACAAATGAATCTAGTAAATTTATATTTATTAACTAATTACAAGAGTTCAATATTTAATTCCATAAAAAAGAAGAGTGATCGATAATTTATTTCAAGAATTGTTTGAAAATTTTGTAAATACTCATATGAAAAAATGGTAGAAATATTTCAAAAAAATTATTAACTTGGTTTTAAAAAAATGAAAATAGTATTTGGCAAATATAGTTATCAAAATATGGAAAAAAGAAGAAGTTATAACTTGTTAATGGAAAAACAATCGGTGGCATAAACACTAAAGTAATACATATTGTTTGGTACTAACTCAAAAAACCAAAAGATTAGTCACTTAGCAAAACAGTTCTAAAAATGGTGATGATATGCATCTGTGTAAACTAAAATTTACCAATATTATTTAATGCTAAGAGCTTTAATTAATCTACATAGTTATTGAAATAACTATGAAAATAAGAAGCCACTGGCAACAAAAAAAGCCCTAAAAATAACCTACTACTTCAAATCCAATAAGTATGTTTATAAGTAATATTGCCTACAAGTGGGTTAATTGGCGGGGAAAACACTTGCACTTATGTAAAAAAAATATATAGTTGGAAAGAGAAAAAGGAAAGAACGAGTCCTCAAATTATAAAATTGTATAAATACTAAAATTTACATTAATATTTAGTGCTCGTTAAGGGCAAACAATAATGAAAGGGAAAAACAACACCTAGCCTTTATAGTTGGTAATAGTTAATGATTATGCTTCCACAAGTAATATGCCTTTTAAGTAAGGAATAAAAAGGGCTTTGAATGATCACATAAGATATATTACGGAATAATCACTCTCAAATATGACAAAACCTATCAGTGAAAGAGACCATACCTTAAAGCAACTTTATGAGAAGCAACTCTTACTTTTATCTTCTTAGACCTCTTCTTCTGCGTAACTTCCAAAGAAACACCCACAATGGACCTTGAATAGGGCTTTCTATTCTTGCCTCTTGTCTTCTTAACAAGTTCAACATGAGTATCTTGGTAATAACCACAACAATATGAGTGGGCAATAATAATTTGTTAGAGTAATAAGATATTTCACTTATTAATTAAATCATTTGATTCATTTATTAAGTCACTTATTATCTCTAATTTACTTAAGCTAAACTTTAGGAATATAATAATTAGTTCTTTTATTAATCATTATCATTCAACCTAGATATTTCCCTTTTAGGGTTTTGATCACCTTTATAAGGTTTTGATCTCATTGTATTTTATTATTCCCTCTCTGAATGAATATTCTATCTTTCAGAACATTCTTTGTTGTGTCTCCATTCTTTTCTTTTGTGATGGTTTTTTGCTACAGTGGATCTTGGTGTAAAAATTCTATGAATTCTAACATGGTATCAGAGCCTTGTTGTTGTAGCTCATTCTTGAATTTTCAAAAAAAATGGAGCTCTGAGGATTCAAGTTTATGGAGTTTTCCTATGTGGATTTGGGGGGAGTTATTTTTCAGAGCATTTTGGGCACAAACCGACCTAATGGTTAAGTCTAAAAGGGCCAAAAAATCAGATTTTCATATAAGGCACATCCAATTTGGACACATTTAAAAATCTAAGACAAAAACATTTGCATGTACGACCCTGTTCTGCACGTGTTTTACAAGGAAAAAGAAAAAATATTTAAAAAACCAAGTTTTAATTAATTTATTTCATTGTTTTTTCATGACATTAATTTTCCATTAGTATGCAAATAACACTTTCAGTAAGCATACACCAAAAGACATGACAAGAGAAAACCGAAGCTCAGATATTAAGAGATCACTGAAGATGACAAAGTGCCAAGAGAATCGACAACACAACTTAGTGTGTAAACCAAAATCACAAAGAAAAAAGATAAAGAGTAACCCGACATGCAAGATATAGTGCAGACCGACAAGACAATTAAAGTGAAACTGATAGAACAAAACCGAAGGACAGTCAAGCATGACCGACAAACAAAACCAAAAGTCAGTTACAGCCTGCAAAAAGTGGATCTGACTACCACGTCAAATAAAGAAAGTGTATTCTATTTATAGGATATTTTTTTGTTTTAAATCCATTTCTTTAGGGACAAGATATAGGAATGTAAGTGCTTTAAATCAGTCTAACCAATTTAAAACACATAGACTAGGAGATCTAGGTACAAGTTGTAAACTTGATCTTAGAGTGAACATTGTTTTTATCAAAACTTGATGAAGTCAATCCATCTATAAATAGATGATGCAATCATTCATTATTAATGGTGTGAAGACAGAGGAGAACATGAATGAATCAAATGAGCACATCTATGGATCAGATTGAGAGTCTTAAGAGCAAGAACAAAAAAGGTGAATCTGGTTATCAGAACCAAGAACAAAGCATACTGAGAATTAGAGGTATTATTCAATCACAATTAGGTGATAATATTTTTCATGTAAACTAAATTGGATCTATATTAGCAATAGGAGATTACATTTACCAGGTCAATTTTTAATTTTCTATCACTCTAACAAGTGGAGCAAACTGTAAAAATCCTTTCAAGGAAGGTGGATTTAACAGTCCAACAACAAATCTCGTAACTGAGTGCACACTCAACAATGTTGCTAAAGCTCTTAACAAAGTAGAATTTAACAAGTCTCCACCGATACTCTTAACAGGGTAGATCATCAGAAGTGATTGAATTGTAAGCCTAAACTGCCCCCTTCCAATCTGCAGATAGTGAATATTTTGTGGGTGCCATCCCCACCGCAGTTTTTACTTCCTCGCAGGAGTTTTCTGCAATATCATATCTTGTGTTATGTGTCAAATTATTTTCATGAATGTTCACATGTATGTTAATGTTATGAATTTATATAACTCACATCAAGATAGTATAAATTAGATTGAATGGATATACAATTGATTAAAAAGGTTGATTGATAAAAGGGATACAAAATTTTTAGAGGTACTGATTCACCCCTCCCCTCTTAGTACATACTTCCCATTAATCCCAACAATTGATATCAGAGCTAAGTCTCTTCTTGGAAAGCTTAAAGGCTTAAGAGAAAATATCATACAATGGAGAAGTATAGACTTGATAAAAATATTGAGAATAAAAATCTTGAAATTCAGATGTTCTTTGAATAGTATAAAGAAGCTAGAATTAACATGAGACAGCTTCTAGATGAAAGAAAGAATATGGCATCTCGCTGTAATGAGACAAATTATCATGAGGAAGAGATACCAGATTTTTTTGAGTCTTCGGGATCAACTACAAGCAAAGCATCAGATACATCAGAAGAAAGCATCACAAGCCTAACTGAAATTAATCTACATCTAGCTGGACAAGTTAAATCTCTGCAAATTGGTCAAGAGACACAGATGGTAAGGATGATTTATTTCATGAATAATGCTAGACAAGCTGAGAAAGAAAGAACACTAGCTATTGATGATAAAAGAAAGATCACAAAAAAGCTACAGGAAAAAGAGTCTGAAATACAAAGACTTACAGAGCATCACCATGAGATTACAAATCATATTATTCTTATGAGTCAAGAAGAAAATAGATTAAATGTTAAACTCATTGAAAGAATAGAAGCTATCAGTGAACTGAGGGATGAGAATGAAAAGTTGAAACATGAAATAAGAATTCAGCAACAATGTAATGAAATTATCAAGAAAGCTGAAGAAAACAATAAAAGAATGGATGATTTTCTTGAAAGACAACAAAGAGTCAACAACGATACCAGTCTAGGTTTTACTAAGAATGGAGAATCATCAAATCAAACTGATCCAAAGAATGTTTATACAAATTCAAGACCAAGAAAGCTTACATGCAATCACTATTAAAAGAAAGGCCATGCATCAAATGTATGCAGAGGCAAAATGAAAGGTATTCCTAAATCTACATCTTCATTCATAAGATTCTATTATAAATGTAACAAGAAAGGACATAAAGCATAAGAATGTAAGTCTGAGATGAAACAACCAAAGAAGGAAACCTACATGGAAAAATATTTTCCTACTTGCAAAATGAATGGGCACACAACCCTTGAATGCTAGAAAAAGAAAAGGCAAGCATGGAAGCCTAAAGGTCAAGAAACTCCCTATCAACCAAAGAGAGTCAGTAATCAATATGTATGGGACTACAATACTTGGACAAATTGTACAACATGTGGAAGATATGGTCACATTGCTGAAAACTATATGAGATAATGGACTAGAAAGTTTAGAGTCTTGACTAACCCCGAAATGGAATGCTTACACTATCATAAAGTCAGTCATCTCAAGAAAGACTATAGAGACCAAATGATAGAGACAAGCACATATCCCAATGGAAATACCATTGAAAATATCTGGAGGGCTAGAGATAAAATGTGGAGAAAAACTTCAAACAATGATCAAGCTAGAACAAGAAATGCAAATGGTGACACCCCATCCAATGGATCTAGTGATATCACCACCCCCACCTACGCAGAACAAGTAAGTATAGAACTGCATAACCCCAAGTTATGATTTTACATCAGTTCCATAATATGTTGATATAATGCCAAATTAGCATAAAGAAAGATGCATCATGGTATTACTTGTTAAAATCTGTGATAAATATGCTATCGGGTATTCATATCAAAACCCATTGGTATACACTCAAAGCTAAGACTACCTACACTTACCGAGAAGCATCGGTTAAAAGAAAAGTTGCTAAGTATAAACCGAGCCTCATCGGTAAATAAGCAAATGAAGAAGTTGTCTACGACACCGAAACCTGTCGGTAAAAGCAAGTGAATTAACAACTGCTCTAAAACGTTATGTTGTGACCGAAGGATAGTGAAGTCTTCACCAAAAAGCTCAGTCTTCATAAACCGAGGAGTTGGTAAGCATTTATGGCACACATTTTAGGGCATCATCTATAAATAGGGCAACAAAACAACTCATTTTTCACGACACCCAGAGCAGAGCGACCAAGGTATTTTTGAGCAAAGAGAAACCAAGTTACAGAGTGACCATGACTCGACCACCAGCACTCCAAAACAAATTAGGAATCATTGCAAGGGTATACAGATAGTTCTATAGAACCGATAACTCTATTTTTACGCATTACCTAGGAAGCCCAAAAATTGAAAATGGCCTCGACATCATGAACCGTGAAATCCAAGAACGCAAAGAAGGATGAGTTCAAGCTCATCAAGAATTTGGCATGTGAGGAACCTAGCTACAAGATCCATCCTGAGGTTGCCTCAAAATGCGATGATGCTAGAGCATTTTCATGCATACCAGCTAGGGTTTTACTCATGGAAGACGTTTGATCTTTCATACACTGCAAGATTGCAGAAATAGCAACATCAGAGGTTGAAGAAGCTTATAAGAAGTTGTGCAAAAACAATGGAACACTAAAGGAAAAAAACAAGCACGTAGAATTAAATGGGCTCACCAATGCCCTAATGTTTTTGAAGGTTTTCAAAACCGAATGGATTTGGTTAGTGCTAATCCGGGTGCATAACAACAAGCTATGCCTTGATGAACCGAACGTGATAACCTGAGATGTCATTCATGCGGTCACCGGTTATCCCATAACCAAGAAATTTAAGGCACTAAAGCATCCACCAAAGGCCGAGACCGAGAAAATGACAGGAGCCAAATGGGATGGCAAAGGATTGAAAGTTACCACAATAACTGATGATGAGATCAAGTTCGGTACATGTGTTCTAGGATATAAATTCTTCCAAGCAAGAAGATTGAACAGCATAGCATCAGGTGCAGTGGACATATCATTCAAAATTGTGAAGAAGGGGACACAATTAGACTTATCTAAACTACTCCTGAATCAGTTGAAGGATAACTTAAAGACAATCAGGATTGCAAAGTCAAACTCTTGTAAGCTTGGCTCACTAATAATGGGTATCTTCTTTTATTTTCAAGAAACATTCCCATCAGTTGGAGATGTGAAATGGGATAGCACCAAACCATTCACCATGAAATCAGTGAGCACATAGATACACTGGGAGATAAATTTGAGACAGTCATGAATGAATACTTTAATGTATTCAAAGATTGAATGCAAAAGAGGGTAAGAATCCCCGAGCAACTCATTGAAAAGTTTAAGGATGAGATATGCTTCATGGTTGATATAGATAATACATACATTAAGCTTTTTGTACCAAGGACATCATGGTTAGAACCATTAGAGTATGAGATCAAAATTGATCTTGTAACTAAGGCAATTGATGCCTTGATCAATGAACCATTGGATAAGAAACAACCAAAATTTGGAACATATGAAGAGGCCAAGACAAGAATAAAATTTGGCCTAGTTGTTAAGAAATTTGTCAGAAAGAAGGACAAACTGGTGAAGAATCTCAAGAAGATACTGTTAGCAACCGAGGAAGAAGCTGAAGAGGATGAAGAACTTGAAAAGGAGGAAGAAATCAAAGAATAGTTATCTGTCGGTAAAGATGAAGGAAAGTATGACTCCAAGGAAATAAAGTCAGATTCACCACCTCCTCCACCAACTAAAAATCCAAGGACAATAGCTACTTCTAGGACAAGAAGCCAAACATCAAAGGACTCTACTCCTTCACCTTTAAAGAAAGGAAAGGTCAGGACATACAAAAGGAAAGTTGTTGCACCGAAGAGAGGGAAAAACAAAAGAAGAAATAAATTCATAAGAACCCGTGAGGATATAGAAGACACTGAGTAGGATGAAAATGTAGAAGCAGAAAGTGTCAAGGTAACACCTCTTGAATCTATTGATGACATATGAAAATCTATTGGAAATTTTGGATATATATCAGATTCAAAGATCAGAAGATGGTTGAAGTTAGACCCAGAAAATCATAATAAAGTAGAGGATGCCATCATAGCTAAAATGTACAAGTTTAAATATGTACTAAGGTAACTCTTAGATAGACTATACTCTCATTGGACATTTTCTTTGAAGAATGAGAAAGAAATAAGAGAGACTACTTGTTTCTCTCATGCCACCTGAATCAAAGAAGGTAGAAATAGATAAAATGATGGAGAAGTACAAAAAGGAGTTCTCACCAAAGCTGAGAGCATACAAATTTCTTGAAGTAAAGCTTATAGATCTTGAATAGAATAGCCATAAGAAATGGTGCAAAATTATGAACAGAACTACAGAGGAGGAAAGCCCCAACAAAGACCTTCAACAACAAGATGTTGATAAGGCAACTCAAGATGACACATCTGTTGAGTTAGATAAACAAGAAGATCATACAACCGACAACAAGACTGCAGATGTTGCAGATGAATCATGACTAAATAAAACAAATGACAACATTGTGTACATAAATATCATTGACATCACCGATGACCCAACAGAGGAAGTGAATAAAGATGAAGATGTCACTGTTGCAAAGGACAAAACCAATGAGAAGGACACAAATATTGATACTACACAAGTGAATATTCCAGGCAACATGCCAATATTGATACAAGCTATCAATATCCTACAAGAATCAAGCAAGCCACCTAAGAAGGATACTCCCAAGGATGCAAGGGAAGAAGCAAACAAAGACAACATCGATGGTCAGCAAGACATTGGAGATACTCAAGATGTAACCGATACTAATAAGGTTACTAGAGAAGATAAAGAAAAGGATGCAAATACACAAGACAAGAATGTAGAAACAAAGAATCATGAAGCAAAGGACACTGATGAAGGAGAAAAACCTAAAGATGGTACTCCTAAGGAAAATAAAAATCATGCTACTGATGATGTTAAGGTGAATGTGGAGATGTCTATAGACACCCGACAAGCTGAAATTGATGCCAAGCAGTAGAAAGAAGCACAACAGGTCACTTCATCGAGCACAATAGAGAAAGCTGAGAAATTGGCAATGGTTTTACATTCTAGTGATTCACAGAAGAAGAAGAAATAAAAGAAAAACAAGTTAGAGGTCACCCTAGATGAACTCGTTGAAATACCAAAGTGTGACCCATCTACACTTGACTTTGAAGCATTACATGAATATGGATAAATATGCCAAAGGAAGGCATTACAGAGAAGCTGAAGAAACAACACAAGGGACTCCATGGTACTGGAGACAACACGGGACATTTTGCATCAAATTGTACCTAATGTTGATATTGATCAAAACAAGCCAAGATCAATTATCTACCCTCACTGATGCAATCACAACTCAGAATATTGATGCTAAGAAGGAAATAGAGGAGAGAACTGAGATGAAGTACCAACAAAATCTCATTGAAAATATCATCCAAGAACTGGCGGTAAATAAGGTAAAGCTATCAGAATTCATCACTGAATTAGATCCAATAATATCTTAATCTATAACCTTGATTGAAAAATTGAGCACAATAGACAAGTTCACTAAAGAAAATAGCGACAACATTGAAAAGTTGGATACAAATCTAGCAAATAGTGCACAAAGCTTAACCATCGATGGAGACAATGCAGTTAAGCTGCATTATGAGAAGATCATAGATATTAAATGGTTAAGGCAAGAACTATGGGAGGCAGAAACACACTTTAGGGAAGAAGTAACTGAGCTCCAAGCTCAACTTCTTCCAAACCTTACACTGATCCAATAGCATATCAGTTCAGCAAGGCAACTGATAGCAAGTCCCGAGATGTCTGTAACAGACAGCATCTATGACATGCACTCAAAGATCACACTCAAGCACATGGCTCTGGAGAACCTCAAAGAACAATGGGAGAAAATGATGGAAGACATTAATTCTTCTCACTCCCACATTTTTTATAAGCTCTAAGGTAAATACCTTTGCCCTTAATATCAAAAAAAGGGGAAAATGATATGAGTACAAAATACAAAAAGAGAAAATGATATGTATTCATTCATTCATTCAGATAGGCAAATGGAAAATATGTATATGTATATTAATATGTAAAATGATATGTAGAAGTAAAGATATCATATGTAAAGTTATACCAGCATATACATAGGGGGAGTCATTAAATGACTAAGGATTATATATGTTGTATATACTTAACATTTTGTTAGTATTTTGCACATATCAGTTTTTTATACTAATCTCAAAGGGGGAGATTGATGACATTATTTTTTCATTAGTATGCAAACAAAACTTTCAATAAGCATACACCAAAAGATAGGACAAGATCAAACCGAAGATCAGATATTAAGAGATCACCAAAGATGACAAAGTGCAAAGAGAACCCACGACACAACTTAGTGTGTAAACTGAAATCACAAAGTAGAAAGATAAAGAGGAACCTGACATGCAAGATACAGTGTAGACCGAAAAGACAGTTAAAGTTTAACTGACATAACAAAATTGAAGGACATTCAAGCATGACCGACAAATAGAACTGAAAGTCAGTTACAGCCCGCAAAAAGTGGATCTGACTTCCACGTCAGATAAAGCTAGTGTATTCTATTTATAGGATATTTATTTTTTTTAAATCCATTTCTTTAGGGACAAGATACATGAATGTAATTTATTTAAATCATTCTAACTAATTTAAAACACATAGACTAGGAGATCTAGGTACAATTTGTAAACTTGATCTTAGAGTTAACATTGTTTTTATCGAAACTTGATGAAGTCAATCCATCTATAAATAGATGATGCAATCATTCATTATTAATGATGTGAAGAGAGAGGAGAACATGAATGGATCAAATGAGCACATCTATGGATCAGATTTAGAGTTTCAAGAACAAGAATAGAAAAAGGTGAATCTGGTTATCAGAACCAAGAACAAAGCATACCGAGAATTAGAGGTATTATTCAATCACAATTAGGTGATAATATTTTTCATGTAAACTAAATTGGATCTATATCAGCAATAGGAGATTGCATTTACCAGGTCAATTTGTAATTTTCTATCATTCTAACAAGTGGAGCAAAGTGTAAAAATCTTTTCAAGGAAGGTGGATTTAATAGTCCAACAAAAAATCTCTTAACTGAGTGCACACTCAACAATGTTGTTAAAGCTCTTAATAGAGTAGACTTTAACAGGTATCCACTAATACTCTTAATAGGGTAGATCATCAGAAGTGATCAAATTGTAAGCCTTAACCAACCCCTTCCAATCTTTAGATAGTGAAGATTGTGTGGGTGTCATCCCCAGCGCAGTTCTTACTTCCTCACAGGATTTTTTTGCGATATCATATATTATGTTATGTGTCAAATTATTTTCATGAATGTTTCTATGAAATTTTAGATGTATGTTAATGTTATGAATTGATATAACTCACATCAAGATAGTATAAATCAGATTGAATGGATATATAATTGATTACAAAGGTTAATTGATAAAAGGGATACAAAAATTTAGAGGTACTGATTCACCCCTCCCCTCTCAATACATACTTCCCATTAATCCCAACAGTTTTTAATGCAGCCATTGTTAAACTGGAAGTGCTGCCAAGAGGCCACCATCAGGCCACCACACTGCCCAACAGTCGCCACCATGCAACCCCATGACCCCCTCCACTACCGTGTCACACAACGGCTGCCATTGCACCACTGCGCCACCACAAGGCCATCACCATGCCACCAGCCCCTTTGCGCTACCCCTAGCCACAATATGACCTGGTGCTAGGGTTTTTAAGCCACTAAGGCCTGTAAAATTTTCTTTGGGGCTCTTTTTGATCTACCTTCAATTTTTTTCTTGTATCTGGAGCAAACAGAGATTTTTTTTGCAAACAAGATATCATCAAAAATCTCTTCCCAAGATGGGGACTTTAGTGCAGGTTTTATTTTCATATTTTTCTACTTCATTGGCTCTTTTGCAAGTCAAAGTGAGGGCTTCATTTATGCACTCCCAGGCCTCCAGAATGTGCATACAGACTCCATATTTTTCTCATGAATAAGCATTGGAAATCTCTTGATGAGCTCTCTGCATATTGAGTTTACTTTTTTTGATAAATTTGATGAGGTATTTTCTCATTCAATTTGAAGCATTTCTTGCACCATATCTCCTTCTAGCTTTTTATTTTATACTAGGGTTTGGAATTTCTCTTTGTGGGGGGTGTTTTTTCTTGTTTTATGTCATTTATTTCGGAAAAACCAAAACACTCAAAAACATAAAATACAAACCCTTCTGCATATTCTGTCTAGTTCTAAAAGATAACTAATAATTAAATAGTCAGAGCAGTGCAACAGTGGAATATTCAACATTAGTTTTTTGTTTTTGTTTTTTGATCGGTAAAAGGCCGAAGCCAAAATTTTATTAATATTAAAAATAATTTTTACAGTATAACCCCACTCGCTGCGGGCGCTGGTAGGAAAGAGTGGGGTCGAGAAAACCTCCAGCCTTGCCC
>MU227723.1:2477738-2501359 GCA_018584345.1 Thuja plicata
AACTAGATTGCACAAGTAAGTATGGAACTGCATTATCACAAGTTTTACTATGCATCAGTTCCATTATACAAAGTTCATATTGTAATATTAGCATGAATAAAGATGCAATACATTGTTATGTACTAAATTGTTGAAAAGAAACCATCGGTTATTGGGCACAATATGCATCGGTGAACACACATAGAAAAGTTAGTAAGACTTACCAGAATGTATCGGTCATTACACAAGCTAAGTGTAACCCGACGGATATCGGTAAACACTGAATCACAAAATCTATCATTGCAACATCACCGACGAGCATCGGTGAATTCTTAAAACCGCTAGCAACCCTGACACTTTGCATAGACACCGATGATGTTATGAATGTCTTTACCGAAAAATCAGTCTTCATAAACCAATGAGTTGATAAGCATTTATGACAACTCAGGGCACAAAAAGGTATAAAAGCCCGATGGGTAAGCTCATTTTTGCACCCGTGATTTTCGAGCAAAGTAGAGCGATTTAAGAGAAAATTGAGAAGCGACCCAGCAGAAGGAATTCACTAAACATTCAGATTCAAAGGAGATCATGGATATTTAGTAAGTTAATCTACTCACCGATAGCACTATTTTGATTTATAGAAACCCCTAAATATCAAATACAATGGCATCAATGTCTAGGGTAGAGAAAATCTAGGTCAACAAGAAGAAACCTTTCAGACTTGTTAGTAGAGGGGCATGTGCTGAACCAAAATATAAGTTACATCCTGAGATAGCCTCTCAACTAGATGATTCCAGAGCATTCTTCTGAATCCCAGCTAGGGTTTTATTGGTCGAGGATGTTAGGTCCTATATTCACTGTAAGATCTCAGAGATAGGAGATATGAACCTTGATAACACCCATGTAGCACTTTGTGATGAAGGTGGAAAGCTCAAAGAAGAGCATAAACACTTGGAAGTGAAAGGAATCACAAATGCACTTCATTTTCCTAAGGTTTTCAAAATAGAGTGGATCAAAATTGTTCTAATCAGAATCCACAACAACTCTCTATGGCTGAACAAACCAAAGGCTATAACAAAGGATGTTATACATGTCGTGACTAGTTATCCAACAACCGACAAACCTCAGGCTCAAAAACATTCACCTCTTGCAGAAGTGGAAAGGTTAACCGGTGCAAAATGAGACAAGAGGGCACTGAAAGTAAATACTATTACCGACGCAGAGCTAAATTTTGGAGCATGTGTAGTTGGATATAAGATATTCCAAGCTAGCAGAATGAACAGTATTTCTAGCACTGCAATGAGCACGGCTTATAAGATCATCAAATAGGGGAAGAAGATGGATCTGGTAGAGATCCTGTTACATCAATTTGAGGAGAACATGTGCACCATAAGGTCCTCAAGGACAAACACATTTAAGTTTGGTTCCCTCATAATGTGTATATTTTTTTACTTCAAAGAGTACTTTCCTTCAATAGGAAAAGTAACATGGGACACAAATAGACCAATTACCATGCAAATAAGTGAATTCATTGAATCACTTGGTACAGATTTTGATGATGTAATGCATGAGTAATTCAAAGCCATTAAGGAAATGCTACAAGCTAGGAACACAATTCTAGAAAGTCTAATAGAGGAATACAAAGAAGATATTTTTTTTATGGTGGATACAAATTTCACCTACATTCAAGCTGTAGTTCCTAGGAAATCATGGCTCGAGAAGCTAGATTATGAAATTAAAACAGGATTAGCAATAGAATGCATTCAGGCATTATTAAATGAACCCATTGACAACAAAAAAGTAAGATTTGGTACCTATGAGGAAGCCAAACTAAAAATTAAATCAAATCTTGTTGTCAAGAAGGTTGTAAAGCAGTCTAAAAGAATGGTCAAAAATCTGAAAAAGAACTTGAATATATATTCTGATGGAGAAGAAGAAGAAGAGGGTAAGGAGGAACAAGAAGGCAAGGAGGAACAACAAAGTAAGGAGGAAGACACCAAAGAATATCTTCCCATCAGTGAAATAGCAGAGCAACAAGAATCAAATGAAGAGAAGTCTGATTCACCACCTCCTCCTCCAACTAAAAAGGCTAGAACTACAAGCCAAATAGCACAAGATGCTATTCCCTCTCCCATGGTAAAAGGGAAGGTGTAAAAGAGGAAACCTACACCTAAAAAGACTAAACAACTAGCTAGGGCACCTGGAAAGAGGAGAAAGTACGTTTAGACTGATGAAGAATTAGAATATTCAACAATGAATGAACCTGACACTGTCAAGCTAGCAAAGGAAAAAGAAAAGGTTACATCACCATCTGATGACATTGATACCATATGTAAGTACATTTATGAAGCTACATCTATTAGACATCCAAAAATTAGGAAATGGTTACGATGGGATATAGAAGAACAAAACAAGATTGAAGATGCACTCATTCCTAACAGGGTAGGTCATCAGAAGTGACCAAATGTAAGCCTTAACCGGCTCCTTCTTATCTACAGATAGTGAAGTTTTGTGGGTAACAATCCCCACCGCATTTTTTACTTCCTTAACAGGAGTTTTCTATGATATCATATCTTGTGTCATGTGTTATCTATTTTCATGAATGTTTCAATTATTGTTACATATCAAAAGAATGTATGATATGATTTCATATGCATAAAGAAAGATGAACAGTTAGATAAGATAAATTACAAAATGATGACTAAGGGTTAATGGGCTAACCAAGAAAAGTTTTAGAGGTACTGATTCACCGCTCCCCTCTCAATACATCATCTCAATATAATTCCAACACAAAGGGGTTTTCTCAGGTGGGGGATATTGATTACTCTGAAACATTTGCTCATGTTGCCAAAATGAATTATATTCACCTTGTACTTTCACTTGCAGCTTTACAAGGAATGATAGTGTTTTAGATGGATGTAAAGAGTGTCTTCTTGCATGGGGACATCTAGGAGGATATATATGGAGCAACCTCATGGTTTTGTGCAGGACTCTTCCTTAGTTTTTAGGCTTAGACATTCATTATATGGTCTCAAACAAGCCCCTTAGGCTTGGTATGAGAAGATTGACTCTTTCTTTCTTTCTACACACTATACACATTATCATTCTGACCACACAGTGTATCTTTAGTGTCAAGAGGTTTACATATTCATACTTGTGCTATATTTTGATGAATTTTTCATCACAAGTAACCCATCCTCCATGATTCAGTATATACAGTAAGCATTAATGGAGCATTTTGAGATGACTGATCTTGGTCTTCTGCATTATTTTTTAGTCCTACAGATTATCCAATATTCTGATGGGATTTCACTCTTTCAATAGAATTATGCTCTTGATATGCTTCATAGCTTTGGCATGCTTGCTTGCAAGCCTACACCTACACTATTTTAGTCAGGTGTTATGTTGTCTTCCACTTTTCTTACACCTATAGTGGACTCCACTTTGTACAGACAATTGATTGGAATTTTGTTGTACTTAACACACGCCTATCCTAATCTCTCCTTTGTGATTGGATTTGTCTCTAGGTTCTCCCATGATCCTCATGAGAGCCATTGGCAAGCTGCCAAACATATTTTGTGGTATATTTGGGTCTCCACATTTTTTCATTCACTAGCCATTAGGTTCCCCACACATCATTGGCTTCACTCACTTAGATTGGGTTGGTGATGCTAATGATCAGAATTCTACTTCTAGCTTTGTTTTTTTCCTTGTTTATGGTCCTATCACATGGTCTTTTAAGAAGCAGTCTGCTATTGCATTATCATCTATATAGGCTGAGTACTGAGCAATAGTATTAGCCATTCAAGAAATTTTGTGGCTTCATCAGTCGCTGACTGAGTTTGGGTTTCCTCCTGATAGTACCATTATTCTTTGGTTTGACAATCAGAGTGCCACACACATTTCCCACAACCCAATGGAGCATCAGCATACTAAACACATTCAGATCCACATGCACTTCATCATACAGTTGATTCAGAATGGTTCTCTCATCTTGGAGTACATACCTACAGAGGAGAAATTTTTATACATCTTCACTAAACCTTTGGCATCTCCACGCTATCTTTAGTTGCATACTATGCTATGGGTGAAGTAAGTTATCCTTGGGGGATCTCAATGAGGAGAGGCCTTCCTTCATGTTTTCTTCAACATGATTTTCCATCTCTTTTTGGAGTAGATTTTTTCCCATGTGGTTTTCTCTATTTCTCCACTTTACAGAGATTTGGTTGTGATTGGGTACCTGATTAGGTCATGTTGTCAGGACCCATTTCCTACTTTCAGTAGTTGTTTCTAGGTTTTACCTACTCCCTAAGTTTATATTAAGGGGGGGTGTTAGAGTAATAAGATATTTTACTTATTAATTAAATCATTATATTTAATTATTAAGTTACTTATTATCTCTAGTTTACTTAAGCTAAACTTCAGGCATATAATAATTAATTCTTTTATTAATAATTATCATGCAACCTAGATATTTCCCTTTTAGGGTTTTGATCACCTTTATAAGGTTTTGATCTCATCGTATTTTATTATTCCCTCTCTAAATGAATATTTTGTCTTTCATAACATCCTTTGTTCTCTCCATTCTTTGTTTTTGTGACAGTTTTTTGCTACAGTGGATCTTGGTGTACGAATTATAACATAATCTTCTAAATGATTTAGATTGTATTGCAATAACAATCAATCACCTTCTTATGTTTCTTTCTATACATTGTCATCTAGGTTAACTTGTATTGCTTCAAATGGTTGTAGAAATATCATTTGCACTTCAAATATATGGATAGAAAAACTTATTAATTTCTATATAATATATATTATGTGTATTGAAATGCAATATTAGGTTAAACAAATTATACAAAGACATACATTGTTATTATATTAAGCTTTGGTTCAAACTTCAATATAAAAAGCAAGGTAATGCATTTGAAGTTTGATTATTTCAGTGATGATTGTGATTTTTCATTTTATATTTATAAATTTAATCTATAAATAATTATTCAAATTAATCTCAAAGAAGGTATTAAAAAAAAAGAATTGAATATCTCAGCAAATTTGTGAATCTAAGCTCACAAATCTGATGCTTTTCCCAAGGTAAATCCTAGAGCTACTAAAATCCCTTGAATTATGATGCCTTGTCATAAATGGCATGAAAAGAGAATTAGGGTTGATGGTTCCATTCACTTTTATTCCCTTTTTGAGACTTAGTGAGATCTCCTTGCCACAACCCCTTTGAACTTGTTTCAAAAAAAATCTTCCTTAGAGCTGATGTCATGGGTCCTTCAAGAAATTCACTATATTTTGAGAAATAATCACGAAGCACACCCAATGAAATAAAATTCTACACGACTAAATTAAATAAACAAGTGTTATCAAGATTCATCATACCCATAACAATGTACATACCAGTCATGATGCATAAATCCTCAATACTTCCATCTATATCTTGAGGTTGATTATTTTCAGTACCACTCATCACATTCTCCCCAGAATAGATGACACCACCATTCACATTATTGACCATATTTTAATTGAGAAATTACTCTTGAGCCAACTGAAGGGCTTCCAACTACAAGCTCTTACAGCTCTTTTCCCCATCCACAACATAATTATCTTGCATAATGGTCTTGCAAAGGAAACACCAACATCTAAGGCTTCCAATGGAATTGCATTGCACAACATAAGGGTGGTGTGTGTAGAGCCAATGTTTCTGTTAGATTTCATAGAATTCATACACCAAGATCCACTGTAGAAAAAACCTATCACAAAAGCAAAGAATGGAGACACAACAAATAATGTTATGAAAGATAAAATAATCATTCAGAGAGGGAATAATAAAATAAAATAAGATGAAAACCTTATAAAGGCGATCAAAACCCTAAAAGGGAAATATCTAGGTTGCATGATAATAATTAATAAAATAATTAATTATTATATGCCCAAAGTTTAACTTAAGTAAACTAGAGATAATAAGTGACTTAACAACTAAATCAAATGATTTAATTAATAAGTGAAATATCTTATTACTCTAACACCCCCCCCCCCCCCCCCCTTAAGATAAACTTAGGGAGTAGCTAAAAACTAGAAACAACTACTGAAAGCAGGAAATAGGCCTCGATAACATGGCTTGATCAGGTACCCAATCACAATCAAATCTCTGTAAAGTGGAGAAATAGGGAAAACCACATGGGAAAAACTCTACTCCAAAGGGAGATGGAAAAAGCATGTTGAAAAAAACATGAAGGAAGGAAGGTCTCTCCTCATTGAGACCCCCCAAGGACAACTTCTTTCACCCGTAGCATAGCACACAACTAAAGATAGCATGGAGATGCCAAAGGTTTAGTGAATATGTATGCAACTTGATCCTCTATAGGTATGTACTCCAAGATGAGAGAACCATCTTGAATCAACTATCTGATGAAGTGCATGTAGATATCAATGTGTTTGGTATGTTGATGCTCCACTGGGTTGCAGGAAAGGTGTATGGCACTCTGATTATCACACCAAAGAATAGTGGGACTATCAGGAGGAAACTCAAAATTAGTCAACGAATGAAAAACCAAATAAATTTCCTAACTGGCTAGCACCTTTGCTCGATACTCAGCCTCTGTAGAGGATAATACAATAGCAGACTGCTTCTTGCAAGACCGTGTGATAGGACCATAACCAAGGCAAAAAACAAAGCCAGAAGTAGACTTCTGATAGTTAGTATCACCAACCCAATCTGAGTGAGTGAAGCCAATGATGTGTGGAGAACCTGATTTGTAGTAAATGCCAAAATGTGTAGAGCCCCAAATATACCACTAAATACATTTGGAATCTCTCCAATGGCTCTCATGAGGATCATGGGAGAACCTAGAGACAAGTCCAACCGCAAAGGAAAGATCAGGACAAGTGTATGTCAAGTACAACAAACTACCAATCAATTGTATATACAAAGTGGAGTCCACTGAAGGTGTAGGACAAGTGGAAGACAATACAACACCTGACTAAAATGTTGTAGGCATAGGATTACAAGAAATCATGTCAAATCTATGAAGCATATCAAGAGAATACTTCTACTGAAACAGCGAAATCCCATCGGAAGACTGAATAATCTGTAGGACCAAAAAATAATGTAGAAGACCGAGATTGGTCATCTCAAATTGCTCCATCAATGCTCATTATATATTCTGAATCATGTAGTATGAGCTACCTATGATGAAAAGTTCATCAACATATAGCACAAGTATGACTATGCCAACCCCCTGACGCTAAAGATACACTGTGCGGTCGGAATGATAATGTGTATAGTGTGTAGAAAGAAAGAAATAGTTCATCTTCTCATACCAAACTTGAGGGGCTTGTTTGAGACCATATAATGAATGTCTAAGCCTGTAAACTAAGGAAGAGTCCTGCACAAAACCATGGGGTTTCTCCATATATATCCTCCTAGATGTCCCCATGCAATAATGAAATCTTTACATCCATCTAAAACAATATCCTTCCTTGTGAAGCTGCAAGTGAAAGTACAAGGCGAATAGAATTCATTTTGGCAACATGAGCAAAGGTTTCAGAGTAATCAATACCCCCCACCTGAGAAAACCCCTTTGCAACAAGATGAGACTTATAATTTTCAATAGAACCATCTATAGCATACTTGGTATGGTACAATCACTGACACCAAACCAACTTTCTCCCTTTTGGAAGAGAACACAAATCCCAAGTATGATTCTTCATCAAAGAAGAATACTCCTTATACATAGCCCTATCCCACTTTCTGTGACCTATCACCTTTAAAAACTTCTAAGGGTCATCCGAAATGGAATGATTCATAAGGCTAGAACTAGATGTTTGAGCTCAAGTATGACGTTTATCTGTAGGATCACCTGCCAAAGAACCTATTGCATCAACTCTAAAATGGGCCCACCTGGGAAAAACTATATCACCTAGTGGTGGTAGAGATGGTGGATCATCATCATTAGGAGAAAATATATCCTCAAGAGATGAAGATGGATGAGTATATAGTGAGGGAGAAGCTGGTTATGGAGAATCCATTAGAGGATAGCACTCATCAAACTCAACATCCTGTTGAAACAAGACCTTTCAAGAATCCAGATCAAACAACATGTATGCCTTGTAATCCTCATAGTAGCCAACAAATATGAGTGCTCAACTCTTCCTCTCCATGGATTTACTTTGTTCATCTAGAATAAATGCCCAAGCCTCACTACAAAAAACTCAGAATGTGGAAACATTAGGCTCGATTTGAGACCAAGCCTCCTCAAGAGTCATATGTCATAATGCCTTATGAGGCATCTGATTTTAAACATAGTTGGCACAATTGAATGCCTCAACCCAAAAAAAAAATTGCAAAGCATGATACTGAAGCGTAAAATTGGCCATCTCTCATAATTTTATGTTCATTCTCTCAGCAACACCATTCTACTAAGGGGTGTGTGGAACTGTCAACTGATGTTGTAAACCATGCTCAGTGCAAAAATACCTGACAGTCTAATTCACATACTCCCCCCATTGTTGATGTGTATCCTCCTGATAGAAAGACTAGATTGCATCTCCATAAATTTCTTGAAGACACAAAAGGTATATGTTGGTGCACATATAAGCCCGCACTTAAAATTTTAAAAATTTGGATTAACCTTGATTCCCGAACCTCATTGAGCTGGGTTCATATATTCTAGTTAGTTCACATCATAACTAGTGTGGGTCAAGAGAAGGCCTTGAACTATTTTGAACTAGTTCAAACTGGTTTGATTTGTACAAACAGGTTCAGGAGGTTTGTCAAGTTCAAATACGGCCAGGTTCAGTATAGAGATTTAGAGTTCAGGTTTGCAGACCAAGTTCAGTTGGTTCAACTGGTATAGTCTTATTCAAATTGGTTCAATATGGTTCAATGGTCAAATTAATCAGTTTAAGAACATGACATGGTGATGAAAAATTTCCATATTTTCAAATATTCAACTTCATCTACTATGCTCCTTGATGAATTCAAGAACCTAAAAAAGTAGTGCATGAATGCTTTAAAAACTAGTGGGTTAATGGATTCAATGGCCTCAACAATTGAAAGGTATAAGACAAGTATTCAAAGATTGCTATTAATCTATGTAAACATTATTGAATGGTAAATCCATGTGGTTAGAATATGTAACATCTTTCAAAGGAACAATCACTTTTCATTCTAAGAGTCTGCTGATATAAGCTTGTAGACTATTCCTGGGTGAGATGAAGGAGGAATTACTTTCTTTTGGAGTGACCATAGTACCAACCATCCATGATGTTGCAGATCATAGTCACAAATAGGTTAAAAACAACCATGGTCATAAATCTTGTCTTTCACTTAAGAGTGGGCTCTCTAAAAAAGGTGAGCATGTTATTATTTTAATTAAAGATTCATGTCCCAAGAGTATAAGCAATGAAATTGCACCAGTATTTGATAGTAAAGAGGAGCTACAACAAATGATTTTGGAAATCTAGGAATGTGAAGATGGATGAAATAAATCATATATCCATCAAATGGATATAAGAAAACATGGTAAATATAAGGTTGATGTTTAAGATGTGAAAGTGACTGGAAACTTTATTTTGGCAATTCTGATTTTATGGCAGTATGATCAACCTGCACATAGTAGTAAATAAATTTTTCATCAAGAGTAATTTCAAAAATCTCTCTGGTGAGGATTGAGATAATTAGGGTTTTGGAAACATATCCAAAATTTGGAAAGATCCAACGGTGGGATAAAATGTTATGCCCCCCGAACCAAGACCCAATTTGACTATCATAAATTTTTCCAATCCGCCCAACATCAATTTATTTATTTATTTTGGACTAATGTATTCATATCCCACATGTCCAAATATTATTATAAACGTTATAAAATGATATTTATAAACTCTTTAATATAACATTTATAAATACTTGATGTTATAAAAAGGATTATGGAGAAAGTATAAAAGAAAGGTAAAGTAAAAAAAGATCAATCGGTTACCTTTCAAGAATCGGTTATAGCAACCAAAAAAGTTATGAGGAAATTATTTATGGAAGAAAACTTTGAGTAAAGGGGGTTCTTCTTATTTTTGGCAGCATGTGTGCTACAGAAAAGGGAGAGATTTTATGATTTTAATGGTATGGAGGGAGAATAGTTTAATTTTCATGCAGTTTTATTGTACAGAATCTGAGTTTTTGAGCTCATATTGGATATTGAAACTAATGGAGAAAGTTTCTATGGGAATTTTAATTCATTATTGTTTTCTTTAGATTTGTTTGAGCTTTGTCTCATTGAAATCATTTTCAAACCATTTGTCATAATAAGTTGCACATGTAATTGATTATGAAACTTTGTTTTTCATATTAAAGTATCTATTGGAAAGGGTATGTACTCTTTGTGTCATTATTTACATGCATTTCATTTGTGAATATGGAATAAGTGAGCTTTGTATCATTTTATTATATTCATTTTGTTTCTGTATTTAATCTCTACACATCTACATTGTGTTTATGGGTAAATGTTGGTGCCTTTGGTGCTTTCTGGTTAAAAGCATATCAATATTTTAATTCATTGAATATTTGTTAAGAGGGAGTTGTACCTCTCAATTCAGAGGAATATTATCAATCTCATCATACTCTATCCAATGTTTAGTGTTGATTGTTCTTCACTATGGGCATTTGGAGTCAGTTTGTGCATTTATTTTTGAAGGAAAATATGTTCACTAACAGTATCAAATAAATCAGACTTGTACTTGAGAAAATATACCCAAGTACGCCTGGAGAAGTCATCCATGAAAGTGAGAACATAGTGGGCCCCTAAAAAATAAGGAGTTGGAAATGACATGACATCACTGTGTACCAAATCCAAGGGTGCCTTAGCACGAGTGCCTCAACCTATAGGAAAAGGATCCCTCTGATATTTTCCAAGGGCACAACCTCGACATACACCATTAATATAAGAAATTGGAGGAAGCTCACTCACAAGTGCCTATGTACTCATCTGTTGTACATATTTGTAATTGACATGGCCAAAATGCTCATGCCAAAGTCTGCTCATTGTATCTGCATGTGCCACAAGAGAGACCCCAGAACCATCTGAACTCTCAAATCCATCAAACCTGTGTAAGTGAGACTGAGGATCGACACTCTTAGTAACCATAATCATATCAGGATCATGGAGATCTTGAATAATCACAACATATGGTGAAAACTCAACTCTCTTGCCAGATCCAGAAGGAAAAACCTAATAAATAGAAAGGAGGTTTGTTGAAAGGTCAAGAATAAGAAGTACATCAAGAAATAAAACCACCTGAGAATGATATAGTACCAAAACCTATAACTGCAAGATGTGCTAAGTCACCAATGACAATATGTGAGTATGAATGGGTGCAAGTGTGGTGACTGGCTTCTGAGAGTGTGACATGTAGTGAGAAGCACCTGAATCGATAATTCATGTGGATCTAGAAGACAAAGCTCATGTAGAAAGAGCATGTCATTTCCCTATGGAAGAGGGAGGTGGCTGAGGTGAGGTGATTTGATGCTACTACATGGATACCTCTAAAGCCTCTAACCATTTCCAACAACTGGAAACTAGATGTCCTTTCTTACCACAAAAACTGCAAGGATCACCTATGTTCTTTGTAGTCTTGGAGGAAGACTCGCTAGACTTTGAATATTTCCCCTACTTGGGATGGGAATGTGGTTTTGAATCAGATTTATGAGGTGGCTTAGAGGAACTCTCACTGCTTGCTAAATCTTTCTTTGGCTTCAGTTTTGGCTTTAGTTTCTCCTTAGATGTTTGGACAATCAATGCTTGGTTCTTTGATCTTGTGAGAGAATCAAGCTAAGATAGATTTCCCTGCTGACGAGTCAAATGATCACATAATGCATCAATAGTAGGTATGGTAAATCATGCACCCAAAGCATCCATGGTATAATGGAAGGTAGAAGAAAATATTTAAAGTGACCATGAAGCTTAGAAAGAATCAAGTAAATGCACTATGAATCTATCTTATTTTTTCCACAACACTCTAAGATTGACCTGATAGATTTGAATTTCATCAAGATCCTGAATAGAAGGAAATGACTCAAGACCCAAAGCTATCAATTTTACCTCAATCTGAAGTGCCCTGAACTCATTGATTGTGCCAGAGAGAGTCTAAAACTTCTCCCACATATCAAGAGGAGTATCACAACCATCAAGATGAAAGAGAAAACTATCTTAAACATGTAGAGAAATCACACTCATGGACTCATCCATATTTTTCCTATGTTGCATGATCTTGTAAGGATGATTCAATATCGGCTGAATGGTATCCAAACAAGACCATAACCCTCATGACTTGAGAAGCTGAGTTATACAGGATTTCCACAAATAGGAATTATGTAGAATTAGAAGCTCAACTAATGTTGAATGTTCCATTGTTGCACTTCTCTGACTATTTAATTATTAGTTATCTTTCAGAACTAGAAAAAAGATGCAGAAGGGTTTGTATATTGTGTTTTTGGGTGTTCTAGTTTTTCTAAAAATGACGCAATCAAGCTCGAAGGATCCAATAATGGACTATCCAAACTTGTAGCCAACCACAAGAACAACAATGAAAACACAACAACAACACATATAACAACAACTAGTTTTTATTCATTTAACTGAGTATTACATGCAACATTCCAGGTTGTAAGGACAACCTAGTTATAGCCAATATATTAACAATTCAACAAGATCTCACAGGATCCAACTTCACCAGCCTACCCTACAACTAAGTGCAAGAAACCAGATCTAAATTTTCGCTTGCAAGCCACCAAGCAATCTTACAAGTTTCTTTCTTACCCACTTACTACGGTATGCTATTAAATTTCTCTCTTCTCCCCTCCCCCTTAAAATGCTACCTACATACTTCTTTTATACCACACACCCACAAGTCAGCTTCATAAAAAATATCAAATGACAGTCAGCCCAATACAATCCATGATGAATCATATTAAATGACCCAGTCAGCTGCAGACAAACAATAAATACATAAAAGAAAGCACAAAATCATATTTAGGTCCACAAAAGATCCCATGTATCAAATTCACACTCTTTGAAACTTTGCATGATCCCAACAACCCCCTCAAATCATGAATACAATCTCCAATGTCCACCCAATCTATAAAATATAGTCGGTGAACTCATCAACGAAGACCCCCAAGTTGGTACCAAGTACAAACAGAGTCACTAAGCCTTTTTGGTGAATCGATGCTACCAATAGACACTGAGTCTATTCGATTAAGAAAAACACTCCTTCAACTAAGAACCAAGCACCAAATGACTGATAAAAACTAGACTCCACTAAGCTTTGTCAACTCACCTACCGAGCACCAAACATAACTTAAACATATTTTGGTCGACACAAGATTTCCAACTTCCCTAGGATGCTCCTACATCAAACACCCCAGGTGCAAAAAGTTGTTCTAGAAGCTCCATTAATATCTTCAAGAATTCATCACATAGCTCCCAAACTGATTTTTGATATATGTGTCCTTTGAGTCCTTAACCGATTCACCCATGCCTTGGTTCTTCTTTTGTTTTCTCTTACCACTAGCACTCTCTGAAGTGCCTTCAAATCTCTGGACCTTAATGTTTGCGCCAACCCCTGCACTCATCTCATATTTGCTACCAATGCTCAAGTTCCTCCTTCCTTTGTCTTCATCCTTCAAAGGAATCAAAATAAACTTCTATCCATCTTTCAAGATAGTAAATATGTTCCTCTTATAGTCATGAATAGCCTCTCTATCATACTACCAAGGTCTCCCAAGAAAAACATGACAAGAACTCATCTCTACAATGTCACAAAATACTTCATCCTTATAAGAAACAATGTGAAAACTTACCATGCATTGAACCTTCACCTCCACTACATGATCTTCTTGTAACCAACTCATCCTATAAGGACAAGGATGTTTCAACCTCCTTAAACTAGGATTCTAAACCATCTCCTCAGAAACCAAGTTATCACTACTTCCTCCATCAACAATCACCTTACAACATTTACCACTAGACTTACACATAGTCCTAAACAAGTTATTCCTTTGATAAGAATCATCTTTTTTCATGGGCAACAATGTTCTCCTAAGGAAAAGAGTCACACCTTCCACCTCAGGTTCATTCTCTACAACTTCATTCACCGTGGAATTTTGGTGACTACCAACCTTCTTATCTACATGGGGAAATTCAAATGACCGATATCCTTCTTCACCATAGTTATAATAGGTACCTCTAAATACACCTCACCTGCCCTTCTCCTTGGTTCAACAGGTTTCAGTTCCTCCTCAACTCTCAGTTTATCCTTTACCAAATACTCTTACTTCTATTTCCCTCGAGAGTTACCTTGATGTCTCCTTTTCAACTTATCTTTTCCTTTAGTGCATACTGATAAGCATCCTCAACCAAACAAATATTCAACATGCCAATCTCATTCTAGCTATTGAATTTGAGACCATTAACATATCTGGAAACCTTTTCCTTAGAAATCTCCCTATGTCCAAATCTAATACTCAACTTGTAGAACTTTGGTATAGTCTTTCACATAGAGATATTTTTTCTTCAGATTCTGCAACTTCTTAAACAACTCTAGTTCATAGTCGGTAGGTATGAAATTAGCCTTCAATCTTGTCACCATTAATCTCCACCAAGTGATTTTCATCTCACGTTCTTCCTCCCTATATATTTGTAACTCTTTCCACCATAAGGTAGCATTTCCTTTCAACTTAGTTTGTGCTAACCTCATTCTAAGAGGATCCCCAATATCTTCCAGCTCAAATTAGTCTTCTAATTCACCAATCTAAAAAAACCAGGTCTTCAGGATTCAATGTACCTAAAAAATTAGAAACTTTCATCCTATGACTTGTATTCAACCAAGCCATAGATCTTTCCAACCGATCAGATCTCTCATCTCTACTATGTCCAGCACCTTTGGTAACAGCTTCAAAATCTTTGACAGCTTCCTCATAGTCATTCTTTGTTCTAGGATTCCTCTACAAACCAGTCATAGCCCTCATGATTTCAGCTACCATCTCATTCTTCATTGCCACCATCTCAGATCTAAACCTTTCTGTCACTTTCGATTCCACCTCATCTGAGAGATCTGCAATTGCCCTAGGTTCCAATCTTCTTGGAGGCATCTTCCAAGATCTTTGAAAACCCTCTACAAAAAATCCTAACTGACCACCTTGTGACAACCCCCAAACTGTTTATAAGTTAGATTGCAACCTGCTACCTCGCACAAATAGTTATACAAGTTTCACAAGTCTAGGAACACGAACTTGTAACCTTTACTCCGCATAACCAGATTAACCTTTCCCTGATAATGAACCAGCTCTGACACCACTTGATGCAGTCAAGCTTGGAGGATCCAATAATAGACTATCCAAACTTGTATCCAACCAGAACAACAACAACAAAAACACAAAAACAATAGATATAACAACAACAACTAGTTTTTATTCATTTAACTGAGTATTACATGAAACATGTCAGGCTATAAGTCCTTCCTAATTATGGCCAATATATTAACAATTCAACAAGATCTCACAAGATCCAAATTCACCAGCCTACCCTACAACTAAGTGGAAGAAACTAGATCTAAACTTGTGCTCGCAAGCCACCAAGAAATCTCACAAGTTTCTTTCTTACCCACTTAATCTATCTACTATTAAATTTCCCTCTCCTCTTCTCCCCCTTAAAATGCTACCTACATAATTATTTTATACCAAACAGCCAAAATTTGGCTTCACAAACAAATATTAAATGATAGTCAACCCAATACAATCCATGATGAATCATATTAAATGACCCAGTCAGTTGCAAATAAACAATAAATACATAGAAGAAAACACCAAATCATATTTAGGTCCACACAAGGTCCAATGCATCAAATCCGCATGCTTCAAAACTCTTCACGATCCCACTGACCCCCTCAAATCATGAATGCAATCTCCAATGTTTTTCCAATCCATAAAAGCCAGTCAGTGAAGTCATCAACTGAGACCCCCAAGTTGGTATCAAGTACAAACAAGCCACCAAGCCCATTTGGTGATTTAGTGCTGCCAACAGACACTGAGTCCATTCAGTGAAGCAAAATACTCCTTTCGCCAAGAACCAAGTATCGAAATGACTGAGAACAACCACACTCCACCGAGATTTATCAACTCACCTACTGAGCACCAAACAAAAATTAAACATATTTTGGTCGACACAGGATTGCTAACTTCCCTAGGATGCTCCTGCATCAGAAATAAATGACAGAAAATAAGAAAAAAACACCCCCCACAAAGAGAAATACCAAACCCCAATACAAATTCATACACCAAGATCCACTGTAGATAAAACCTATCATGAAAGAAAATAATGGAGATACAGTGCAAGAAATGCTTTAGATTGAATGGAAAAATACCTTATCAAATTTATCAGAAAATATAAACTCAGATCTGAAGAGAGCTCATCAAGACCTTTCCAATGCTTATTCGTGAGCAAAAAATAGAGTTTGTACGCACATTTTGGAGGCCTGGGAGTGCATTAAAGAAGCCCTCACTTTGAATAGAAAAATAGGAAATGAACTATAAAAATTTGAAAATCAAACCTGCACCAAAGTCTCCGAATTGAAAAGAGCTTTCTGAAGATATCTCGTTTGCAAAAAAAAGACCTTCATTTTCTCCAGATACAAGCAAAACACTGAAGGTAGATCAAAAAGAGCCCCAAAGAAAATTTTATATCCCTCGGTGGTAGAGGTGGCCATCGGGCGACATGGTGGCTGCTGAGTGGTGCAGCGGTGACCGCTTGGCAGCACTGCCAGTTTAACACTAGTTGTGTTAAAAACAACACAAAAAATCAATTAAATTTAGATTTTGTGATTTTTTTTAAACAATTACTTTTGCCTCATAAAAGATGCCGAAAACAAGGTTGTACATGCTATAAACATTTGCCTCATATTTCAATTGTGTCCAAATTGGACGTTCCTTTTATGAAAATAGGGGTTTTTGGGCCTTATGGATGCAATCGTGACATCGATTTGTACCCAAAATGATCTGAAAAATAACTCCCCCGAGATCCACACAGGAAACCTCTGTAAACTTGAAACCTTCAGAGCTCCAAAAATTCTTAAAAACTCAAGAACAAGCTACAATAGCAAGGCTCTAATACCATGTTAGAATTCATATAATTCATACACCAAGATCCATTGTAGCAAAACCCTATCACAAAAGCAAAGAATGGAGACAAAACAAAGAATATTCTGAAAGATGAAATATTCATTCAGTGAGGAATAATAAAATAAAATGAGATCAAAACCTTATAAATGGGATCAAAACCCTAAAATAGAAATATCTAGGTTGCATGATAATAATTAATAAAAGAATTAATTATTGTATGCCTAAAGTTTAACTTAAGTAAAGTAGAGATAATAAGTGACTTAATAATTAAATCAAATGATTTAATTAATAAGTGAAATATCTTATTACTCTGATAGTTTCCAAGTATGCCCATTTGGACTAATGCCCTTTTCTTCATCCCCACATCCCAACTAACCATAAACTAAGAAAACCCTAATGCTTCATGAGGGAAAGTGCCTCAAATCCTTACATCCTCCTTTATTTTTTCTAATGTTTAGCCTTCCCTTTCTTTTCCTTCTTCCCTCCAATACCAGACTTTACACACCATCGACATTGCATATGTTAAGTCATGAAATGTATTTCAGGAGTTAAATAAGAGCTATGGCAAAGGATTTTATTGATAAAATGCTAGTTGAACCTGATGCTACAATCTGGGGGGCTATGCTTAGTGTGTGTTGAATAATGTGCAGGTAATCCAAATTCACAAGAAACACATGATATTGAACTCAAACTGTAAATCATGGGTTTTCAATTCTTTGATAATGACTATAATAAGAAATGTAGAGCATTATATTTTTAAGATGCCTTGCCATTGAAAAATTAATGTCAGTGACATGAACATTTTAATTCTGGCTATGGCCAAATATTACTTTGCTCAAAAATTTTATCTTAAAAACACATTTAAACATGTTTCAAGACATCATTGTTTGCTAACATGTTGAAAACTAACATTGTTGTCCCCCATGTACTCCTCTAAAAGAATAGCAGACATAGGGACTATGAAAGCAACTGAAAACCAATCATAATAATTTAAAAAGTTACCAAATCTCATTAAGGCTAAATATATTAAAATTGTCTAAAATTGGCTAGGTACATGAAAGGAAAAGTCATTTAGTACCCTATCGAGTGCTCAAGATTGAAAAGGTTGTACAACTCTTTTTTATGATTTTATCTTATTTATTTTGGAATATGGATAGCGTATCAAATGTCTAGAGATTGCAATTATTTAGGAGGCTTAAAGACAGAAAGGTCTTCCTTTGTGATTTTTTTGGAAGTTTTTCTCAAACCCTCTTAAAATGTTATGCACAAGATAAAATAAATGGTTCCTCCCATTTATTGAAACTTTTCCTTTGTTAGTAGAATTTTTTGTATGGAAGAACATGAAGTTTGTTTTATCTTAGACCCAAGTCTACGGGGGTATCCTTTCTACCAAAATCACCCAGGACTAGCACCTAGTCTCATCTCTTTTCTATGCATGCCACTAGAATGGTGCAGACATCAGATAGAGACTCGATGGTTAGAACTTAGTAATAATGAAAAAAGTCTCAGCATGTCTTAGTATGTCTTTTGAAATGGGTTAGACATTAGCTAGAGTAGAACCCTACAGGGGTAGTACGAAATTCCACCAATCTCATCGGTAAGGCAGGTCTCATCGACTAAAGGTGCACAAATTTTGACAATATTCTTAGCATTTAAATACACTTGAATTGTCAAGAAAACATTTCAATACCCTAGATTGTACAAATACTCTGAATCTGATTGTGTCACTTACCACGAATGGAAAATATGCCCAAGGTAAGACCAAGTGTTGATGAGAGTGATAACTGCTTTGACTCTACACCCCTGCCACATAATGACATTAACATCAATGTAACCCTATCTATGACAAGACAACAATCAGATCATATGTGCAATCTAATTAAGTAATTCTAAATGTCTATAAAATCAATGTTGATAGATAATAGGACAGCAAAACTAATATAATAGACATCCCACTTCCTAATCTAGCAAAGGCTATTGACAAAGGAAGGAATTGGGTTCTTTATATTAGGTTAGAACAAATGAAAATGGACTCACCCATAATTGTATTGATTTAAATTAAACCCATAGCCTCAAAAACAAAATAACATTGCAAGACTAGATTACCAACTTATAAACTGCAGAGTACTCTGATAAAACCTTGCTAACTGGTACCAAAGATCTGCAAGGGTTATAGTTTAACTTAAGTATGAATCCCAGTTCCCTTACTAGCTATTAAATATTATGATATTAGGCACTAACTAGTACATGAACCTCGGTAACAAAGATCTACAAAGGTTTATAGTGTAAATTAGGTATGAATCACAATTCCCTTACTTGCAATGTTGCATGGATACAAATACAAATATGGGTATGGTATTAGATACAAATATGACCATTTTTAAGACCCCCAATATGGATATGGTTGGATACAAAATTCATAAAAAATTAACACATATTTACCATAATTTTTGAAGTTATTATAGGATATTTTCATTACTTTAAAAGAAATATAGGCATATAATTGCTACATACATAATTATAAGTTGATTTAAATATTTACAATATTCAAAAAATTGTAGAGTTACTTTAAAAGATAACCCCAAAAAATGGGTAGCTAAAACAGAAAAATATTTCATTTATTTTCCTCATTTGGTGTAGGTTTTTGTTTATACCAACTAAATAAAGTTGCATGATTGAATTTTATTTTAAATTAAGGAAAATTTAAGTCAAATTTTTTAAAGATCAAATCACATAATATTTGGCATAATTAAAAAATTAAGGATTTTTGGGCACACATGGGTAGGGATTCTGATTTGTATCCATGTCATATCATATCCATATTCATATTGGATATGTGGATATGCATGCCCAAGAAGGGGTAGAGGTTCTAACTACTCTGCTTAGTTGTAATAAAGTATAATGATATCAAGCACTAACTAGTACACAAAGTTCTAAATCAAGACAAAAAAAAAATAGGAGAATTTATTTTAATTTTGGACACTAATAGGACCAATAATTTAAGCAAAAGTTAATACATTGATAATCCTACAGACCAATTTGAATTTAGCCTTGAGGTTAGTAAAAATCAAATCATTTTATCTTATCTCTATTCTCCTATCTAACCATGTTTATCTTCTTATAGTTTTGTTGGCTTGAACTAATCAGTATCTAACTAATATATATTTTCTATCCAGAAAGACCTTGAAATTTGAAAAAATCATGATCACGTTTCAAAACAAAACCAAACTCGGTTAGCATTCCATTTGTTTTCCCATACTTCTCCCGCACACATAATTACTGACCTCATGAGAATCTAGGGAACTGTAGAGATAAATATACTTAAAATCCATTTGGAATGCACCCTAATCCTCAAAATTTGTAATTCAATTTATTATTTTAACAAAAAAATTCAAATACAAGTACAACAAAGGATATCCACAATCAACACCTTTTTAATATAATCAACAATTGAAAACCCCCCTAATCCTCAAATCTTGCATTAATATCCATTATTTAAATATTAGTATAAAGCCAAAAACCTTAGGCCCCGTTTGGTTGCAAGAATTAGGAAATGTCGAATTTGATCAAATGCTAAAAATGGTCAAATCATGGATTTGATTTTCTGATTTTTAATTTCCACAATATAGTTTGGACCGTTTGGTTGACCCAGAATATGAGCGAGAAGATGCATTTCCTCCGTTTGGTTCCACATTTTGAAACTGAAATTGGAATTTGAGTATGATTTTTTATTTATTTTTGAATTGTTTTAACATTTTTAATTTAATAATTTATTTTTATTAATTTATTTATTCATTTTTTTATTTTATTTAATTTTATTTTATATAGAAAATCATAAATAATTTTATTTTTTTAAAATTTTATAATTTTAAAATTTTTTCAAAAAAAATTTAATAAGGTTAATTTTTTATTTTGTTTAATTTTATATAGAAAATCATAATGAAGTCATAAACAACAAAAAATTCATGAGTTTACCAAAATATGTCCAACGTATCTACATTAAATTCTAAAAAAGTTTCAGTATCCAGAATAGCCCCATGTTAACCACATTTACGCATATGGTCCAAACAAAGTTGTGTGATTACAACACAAAGAAGGCATCGCAGAAACATGATTTCTGCTTTCACCATTGAAGCAATATCGGCAGCACTAGCTGCCTCTCGAGCCTTGCACAAGTTGCACTCATTTTCTACATCAGGTATAGATGTAGATGGGGTAGATGTAGACGGGTTTTCATTGACCCACTGAAAGTATTGACATCCACTATTTCCCTGCAATACCAAATCTACATTAGTCTTACTAAAAGGATTAGTTGTCACATTATTTTTAAACATAAAATATATTTCCATTAACGACCTTTTTCCTATTTGGGAAACCCCAAAATTGATGCCCAGGATGACTTGTTGTGCGTGACATCTTCAACATGTAAGGGCCAACACCACATTGACACATAGGCACATTGAACGAAGTCATCGATGCTATATCGACAAATATTGCACTATCATTCCAACATATCATTTTGTTTAGTTGATTATTTTATTCATTCATACTAATTATAATTGCAATAAAAAGCAACATACTAATGTAGGAAACATCTCAAATCAGATTGCAACGTGATTATTTTCAATCATAGTACAAAATGAAAATGCTTCGTATTTGATGATATAATGAATCTGAACAGCATGTAAATGCAAATTCCTAACTGCACATTATGGAAATCACATGTATAGTTGTGATTGGGACTTTTAGTCCTTACTACACATTGAAATTCATGTAAAGGCATCTACAGTTGGGGGCATGTCAAATTGTGATATTGTTATCAAGATTCAAGTGTATAGTTTTTTGAGTCAAACTCATTGACCCATGTTTCATGAGTAGTATTACATCCATGAGTTTGACATGCACAAATTGCCTCATGCCAGCTGCACTTAACAAACTAATGTCTCAAAAATTGTTGATGTGTCCACAATTCCTCTCATTACTCTCTACAACATTTGGGGTCAAATTTTGACACCAATTTGTGACGGTGCTAGCATTTGTGTGTGATTATTGTGTTTTTTTCCAAGTTCCCCTGATGTTGTCATAATAGTGATGATACCATCATAATTACAACACCCTCTTGATTATAAAAAGAAAAAGAAAGGCTCATTTGTGATTGAGTTGTGCATGCGAGTGGAAGTGGGCCCTAATTAGTAAACTATACCATTGTGCGAAGAGGGCTCTTGTTGTATTGAATCCAGCAGTCACAACTGAAGAATCCAATAGCTCGTTCATCATCGGTTAGCACTAGTGTTACCCCCTGGGTTTGCAATTCAGCTGGTTTCCTTCACATTTAGGGTATAACAACTTGTAATTTCTAAATTTTTTGATGTTCAAATTATTTTATTTGCGGTAGCAGCGTATTGAAAAGTCATTTTTTTATTCTATCAGCGACTTCAAGCATAAGATCAACAAGCCACCGCGTACTCATCAACAAGCCACTACGTACTCACCATTTGAGGTATGTCTTATTTTTTAGCCTTTGGTTAAGAGAATATTACATGACTAGAGGCCTATACCCTAAGATGTACTGATTAATATTAGTCAATATGATGAGCATATTACAACTTTTTTGTACAAGGACCTAATGAGAACATACATCATGATTTCATCAGAGGTAGGGATCCCTTTAACTGATATTAGTCAATATGATGATCACCTGCATTAAGATTTAGAAACATGTATAGGTGAGTCACAACATTTTGATTATTTGGCTAGTGTTGCAAAACCTAATCCATCTACTAATCTTTTTTTTGTTGAACATGTTGATTAACCATGCATGTCCATATCTCATCTCTTGCCAAGTCAATGTCACAATTCTATCCCTAAGCAACCTGAGAAATTTGGCGTTTGATATCTCTATCATTACTGTGACTTGTGAGGCAATATCAAAGTGTGTATCTCTTATATGACTCAGTAATCTTTCTTCGTACCCTATTAAAGATCTCATTATTTATTTCTTTCCAGATGTGCCATAAATATTCAGTAGTGAAAGAAAGCCAAAATAAGCTATGCATATTTTTCATGCCTCCAACTTAGCCAAAACAATCTCAATACAAATATTGTTATAATTGTTACTCCAAACATGGAATCCATTACAAATCATATAGCAAGTATCTTAAGAAAAGAGACAATAAAAAAAATGTGTCTCATGATATTAGTTTTCTTGCATATAGAGCACAAATAAGAATTAAAACCATGCATTTATATGGCATCCTTTAGAGGATCATTAACCACCTGAACAAGTCTTTTTAGTTTCCAAAATGTTAGTCCATAATATTATAATTTTAGTTTCTGAAGGTGTTGTTGTAATATTATATTCTCAACATTAATATTCCAAGATCTATTAGTATGCTCAAATATAATAAATTTGTTAGAAAGAGTTTTGTATATGTCTTCAACTTTAGTTTTGCACAAAAGGGATCCATCAATC
>MU227723.1:2529770-2546462 GCA_018584345.1 Thuja plicata
TACAAGAATGGCCAAGATATTAATACCTCAAACCCATCTCAATGTGTATTCCAACAATAAAAAGTAGAACCAATGCAGCTCCAAGACATCATATGCTTCATATAAAACACCATGTACATTACATCTATAAAATCAAATATTCTAGAGTTAGATTGGGGAAGAAAATGAAGTTCTACAATTGGAGATGAGATTAGGAACTTGATTGACTTTGATGGATCTTAACATCAGGGTTGTAGTTATTATTTTAGCAATTCAGATATTCTACTTAGCAATCCTTTTGTAAGGATAAGTATATTGTATTTGTCTTTAGTAATTGAATTTTTTCACAGTATTTTCAGTTAGATCATTAATTTTATGAGATTTGACCGTTGATTTCTAAAATATTGCAAAATTACTTCTAAATAATTAATTATATTGATAATTCTTTCAACATAAATAATATCTGTAATCCACTTCTTTGGACCTTCTCCACCTAGCTAGCATTTATGGAGTATGGACAGTCTCTCTTTTTAACCCCTTTTCAACATGTCTCTTTCTTTTCTTCTCACAATAATATCTTTGTGTACAGTTTAGCTCTAGATCACACTTCCCATGTTAGAGAAATGAGCTACACCCAATCTTTTTATAGTTGACCTATTCGTTTGATTTAATTACTAAAGAAATATATATAGATAGCATAATAGATGGTGCACTATCAAATTGGTAATATTATCATTATAGAGTTGGCTTTCAAGTTCTTTTAGAAACTTGAAAAGGGTTTTTGAAATTGTCTAAATTTTTCTATTAATATTAGATAGATTTAGTAATGAAATCCAATAATCATCAAGTGAACAAAGAACCAAAAAAACTCTTAAAAACTCTAAAGGGACACTAAAAAATACATGCGATGTCCAGCCGTCAGCAATTGCCGACATCTGGATGTCGCATGTATAGAAAATACGTCGCACGTCTGTCGTAATTGTGACACCCACAAACTATAATGACGGCATGCTAAATTTTTTAGATGGTGCAAACTGTGACGGTTTACACAAACAATGCGACGCCTAGGTGATGAAATAGAGACATATAAAATATGTAACGAGGGCATGATAAACATCATAGCTGGCTTGTATTGTGACACCTAGACATCACATTCTTTTCGATAACCATCACAATTATGAGAGATGTGCGACATATTTTCTATACATGCGACGTCCAGCCGTCAGTAATTGTCGACGGCTCGACGTCGCATGTATAATAAATATGTCGTATGTCTATCGTAATTGTGACACCCACAAACTGTAATGATGACATGCTGAATTTTTTAGACGGTGCAAACTGTGACGGTTAACACAAAAAATGTGACGCTGAGGTGTTGTAATAGCGACAGATAAAATATGTAACAATAGCATGATAAAAATCATAGTCGGCTCATATTGCAACAGTTTATACCATCACAATAATGACATATGGTACAGCCATCAGTGTTTCTGATACCAAAATTGCAACACCGGTCTCTGTTGCTTGGCCGACGAGATAGTGTCAGAACAATGACACATAGCCGTCAAAAAATGGTCTCAAATGTTGTAGTGACTTCTTCTCTGCTTGAAACAATTTGGAGTACCTGGGAAAGATGAGTCTACTCTACTATACCATTTTCCATGTCCACTTCCTATGTGACTAATTTCTTCTTTGCTATCTCATTTTCTCTACATGCTTCATCCTTATTATATTCCTAGCCTGAAATGGTATATTAGAGTAGACTCACTTTCCTAGGCACTCCCAATTTTTTGAAGTGGAGTTGAACCTTGTCTCACCTACACTCAAGTGTGAGTAACAACTTCCAAGTCATTATCAACACATCAACAATTTTTCGTGGCATTAGTTTGTTAAGTGCATCTGACATGGGGCAATTTTTGCATGTCAAACTCATAGATGAAACATGGGTCAATGAGTTTGACTCAAAAAACTATACACTTGAATCCTGAAAGCAATATCACAAGATAATGAAACGTTTTGATGGAAATTTAATGGGAGATGTAGTCGGGTATTAAAACCTCAACTACATAGAAGATGATTGCTAGTTGCAAATGTAAAAGAGATTGAAAGATCAGATGTCACATTGTAAACTCCCTCTTCACATTTACAAAATGTGGTTTCATTTACTCAAGAGTCATGGTATTGATTACAAAAGGAAAATGCAGAGTGTTTAACCAATTATGAGAATTAGCAAACTCAAAGAACAAAGACAATGGGGAGGAATAAAAATAGTACATGTATTACCCCTATTTCACATAAAATATTTGCAAATGAAACCCTACCATATCATTCATCCACTATAACAGCAGCACAACGAACTAAATAATTACTAAATAAACATGCAAAAATATTTGATCAAATTAGAAATTAAAAAAAATCTAGCATATCCTTGTTCAATACAGTGAAAGAATAAAATGTTGAATCAAAGTAATACTGGGATTTAATAAAGAAAGAATATCATCAAAATATTTAGGGATTCCATTATTCAATGGAACCATCAAAGTCAGGAAAATATTGAAAGCATTATGTAGCAAACTCCTTAGATACAAATATCGTGATTCATAAGAACCCAACAAGATTCTAACCATAGAAAATCCATCTTGGATGGTGTTACACAAAAATATTCTAATACAAGAAAGACTTCAAAATATTGAATAATGGGCCCCCACATATGTCTATTGTACAAAGAAGTAGCAGAACCAATATAACATTTTGTAGTTAACTGCAACGTAGCACACCAATGTCTAGTTGAAGATCTCGTATCCTGCTCATAACATATCGGTGAGAAAAGTTCCCATAATAAATGGAGTACACCAAGGAGTAACATTAAAAATATGGACTCTAAGTTGAAATTATTAACATCATATGTGTATTCTTAGAACTATCCATTTTGAATTCTTTGTGAATACATGTATATATGATGCCAAGTCAAAAAATAGGTGTTGGAGAAATGCACAAAATCTGTACAAGCCAGAGTAGTATCTTCAGGCAGCCTATATGGATGGGCACAGTTCAATTGAAGTAGGTGCTTGAGAAATCAACAAAAATTGTACAAGTTGGAGTAGTGAATTAATCATGTTGGTGATTTGGGAAGAGAGCAGCAATGGGTGATCAGATATGGAGATCGTGAATGTTCTTAAGAATAAAACTAAATGCAAAACTAGGGACAAAAGAATACAAAGGAACATTTCTTGGGAGACAATCTGTGAACTTTGAATGAATAAACTGTAGAACCATATTTGCAAAGTGACAAAGAGTCCTAGAAATTAGTCGTTCAGAAAAAAAAATTGAAGTAGAAGTATTATGTAGTGGTTTGATAGATCCCTAGGTTGGCATGTTGCTAATAGGAGTACATGGTAGTGTTAGCTATATGTATTACGATGAGAAGGTGATGAATCACTGCTTGAAAAAATAATTTACCTACAATAGTGTAGGGAATTTAAATGTGATTGAAACTATCTTAGGTTCTAACTACATTGAGAACAATGTTGTTGTTTTCTCTCAGAGATAAATAATGGATGACTTTTTAGGCAAACCAAAGGTGGTGGTTGTTGACAAAGTTGTGCAGAAAAGTTCATTTAATTTCTGGTAAAAACATGGTGTTAGATATTCAAGATATGAGAAATGTGGCCTTTCTAGTAGAGCTTACAATAGCATTTACAAGGATAAAGATCCTATGAAGATGATAGAGGTGGCTATTAAAGCCCTCCAACTAACTATGAGAGATTTAATAGTGGATATGTATAAGCTTGAGAAGTTTTGTCAGGATCTACAACTGGTATTTAAGCACATGGTGGTATCACAGTATAATATTTTGATGAAGCTGATGGGTGGGTATAGTGTGTCCCTCCCACCAAACAATCATTTACTTAGTGTTTTTTATTGGTGGAGCTGATTCAGAATTTCATATTTTATGGCTCAGAGGCAGCAGTGAGTCTTTTCATGTCCACCATTGAGTTGGTTACTATGCCTAACAGTGGTGTTTATAATACACTCCATATGTATGGTTGACAGCTCCTCCCACAAATGGAATTTTGCATTGGGTTGTATCTAATATGAAAAAAAAAAAATTTAGGTAGAGAAACCATATGAGTACTATTGGATGAGTTTTGAAGAATTCAAAATGTGCAGTTCTGATACTTTACAATAGAACAACATAATTTAATAGTATAATTGGTCATCATTATGTGGTACTCCTTGGTGTATTCAACTTAAATTTTTGAATGCAACAAGGCTAACCAAATCAAGAGGTATAGACATATAAAATGGAATAGAATAATGCCAATCACAAACAATATACAGTCATCGGCTATAGATATATTACATGTTTTTCCATTACAACACATGCTTTAACTATAACAGTGATATGATGTTGTGTGTGAGTTAATACACCTTCATGAAATTAGGACAATTAGTTACAATTCTATGGAAAGAAATAAACAATTTAATCTAAAGAATTGCATTGAACCTCCATAACATTCCATGGTTCTCTAACTAGGCTTTGCAAGTAGAGCTCTCAGCCTTAATCTCTACTAGTGACCTTCCTAGAATGAGAAATTGATAAACTAATGCCTAATCTAGCTCAATTCTCTCAAATATTATATGAAAAATGAACTCAAATGCTCATGATATGCTCTCAAATCTCACAATTTTCTCTCAAAGTGCTCAAGATATTGCTCAATTGCTCTCAAATTTCCTATAGTGATGATGTTATGCATTCGAATTTTCTAGGATCCTCTTATGACTGGAAATGGCTTATATTTATAGTAAAATCCCAAAGGTAAGGGGTAGAGTGAATTGACCATGGGTTAATCCTTGGTTGAGTTTGATCTCTCAAATGGTTTCAAATAAGGGGACCATTTAAATGTTGTCCTCAAAGGGTGGGACAAAATGAGTGGATGAGATTTAAAAGGGTAAATGAGAGGTTGAGATGTAAAATTGGAGTGATCCATGTGCAAGTGTGTTCTCAATTCTCATTGGATCTCTTATTTATGTTGAAAAGGTATTAGGAATTTAATAATTCAATCATTTAATTAATTTAGCCATGTAAGGAATAGGTTCATTTTGATTTTTGATTTAAACTATACAATTAATTGATTAAAATAAATTGCATAATTTGATTGATCCTTTTAGGCTTGTAATTTATTATTTGATTTCATGATTAATTAATCCCTTGATTTAAATTTGATTTAATCCACTTTGATTGATAAATGTCTATTTAATTGATTTTGAAGCATTTTGATGAGGTTTGCTGAGATTTGCAAATTTTGATGATACTAAGACACCTGGTCAATTTTGGGTGTCTACAAATGCCCCTCTTTGAATTGGTGTGCGAAGCGCATTGATTCAAAGAAAATTGCATATCCTGATCACTATTTTGATACTGATTGATTGATTGATACAACTGCTCTGATTTGAAAACCTGGTTGGTAACTGATAACCTGATTGATAACTGATCTAATTTTATTATAAAAACCTAATTCACATCTCTAATTTGAAGCTTTGATTGACAACTCTGATTTGAAACTCTGATTGATAAGATGCAGAATGCCCCACTGATAAAAGTTTAAAACTTTAATGCCCTAGATTTGATAGCCTAATTTGATGATCTGATAATATATGCCACCTCATAAATGAAAACATTTTGATGTCCTGATGCTAATATGATGTGATTGATGTAAAAGTATATCTAAATGATTTCATTTCTAAAAACATTAATAATAATGATGATAAGATCACAAGATGCCCCAGTTTGCAAAAAATGCAGATTTAGGTCCTGGGGGGTAAAAATCTCTGCAAAAATTAGGTCAAAATAGCTTAAATAGGTTTAAAAACCCAAATTTACTATTCATTTTCACTTTTTACTATTGAGATTTTTCTCTGATTCTGCTTTGATTAAGAGCAATGGTGGTCCCTATCTGAGAGCATCGATTCGAGAGGGCATGCCATTATTAGAAACCTCTTGACTACAGACCTCTGGTGAGTGATTTGATCCTTCTTAATGCATTTATTGCTCATTTTGATAGCATTTATTGTCATTTTTTATGCTTTTTAGATTAGTTTTAGCAAAATGTCGCTTAGGAACTTTTAAATGACGTGTAGGATAGGGAAATGTCACATCAACATTGTTAAATAATGCGTATGAAGTGTTAAAAACCGCTTAGCAATTAGGTCAAAATGTGAACCCCATGTTTGAAATGACGAGTAGGAAACCCATTTGCAAATTTAAGATTTTAATGACATGTAGCATATTGTGAATGACGCGTAGGATTTGCAAATGTCATGTATGTAGTAAAGCAATGCCTCTAACACTTTAGATGACGTGTATGATTTTTTCAATGACACGTAGCATGAAATGACACTTTCGCTTAATGAAATGACGCGTACAATGATATGTGATGGAAAACCTGATTTAGAATAGAACAAGATGTCTTTGATTAATCATCTGGATTGATCAGATTGATTGCCAAGCTAAAAAGATGTGATTCCATGATGTTACTTAGTGTTTAGGATATTAGAATAATCATATCAGTGAATGTTTGATGTGTCAATCAGATTGATTAAAAGATATTACAAATTGATCCCTTCTCAAGATCTAGAGGTCAGGAACAATAGGTTGATGTGCTCAAAAAGAGCAAAGATAGATTTAATATGTTTGATTGACTTAGAATGATCCACCAATAGAAAGATACTAATATACTTCACTTGATTTGCAAAATGTAGGCACATTTCTGTAAGTTATATGTACAAAATGTAGCATCTTGGGTCTTCGATCTGGTGGATGAGCTGACCCCTCCAGAGAGACATACGATCGAGACATGTGGGCTTAGATTCCTTCTTGATCTCCCTTGGTTTTAGTTGAACCGGTGTTTATTAACAACTATGGAAGAGTGTTGGCACTCTGACCATAATACTTTACATCTACCCCTTGGTGAGATGACCATCACACAAGAGGATGTATATAGACTGTTGAGGATCCTGACCCATTCAGAGTGGGTTTACTATGATCAGGTCTACGATGGTAGTGCATGTAGATGGGTGTTCATAGATGCCACAATTGGTGATGATAGCATTACATGGGTGATGTTTGCTTCGTTCCCTAATTTTCTAGCTTTTCTAGGAGCCGTGATTGGAGGACTTCTCTTACCGGATAAGAGAGGTTGTGGCTTTTCAATCAGATGGGGCCGCATTCTAGAGGACCTGATTACTCAACCTCAGAGATTAGACTGGGGATCTTGTGTGCTAGCCTAGTTATATTATGATTTCCATGAGGTGGTATACAGGCACAGCGTGGCTATATCTACAAGTATAGTTTTGTTATAGCTATGGACCTGGGAGCATATCCTGATTACTAGACCTATATTAGCATGAGTGCTAGCTCGAGGATATCCCTACACATTTCTATATGATGGCATGATTTTCTAGCGTCGTCTGGGCAAGGTTGAGTTCTGGCGTTGGACTATCGACAATATTGATCAGATCATATGGATACCATACTTGGGCTGTGAGGGATGCAGAGAGGATGATGATGAGCTTCCATATATGTTTTCCCCTTGGTGGATGATTGGTCGATCACCACTTTGTATAGAGAGATTCTGTTTTGGGAGAGTTATCCGACAGTTTGGTCATGTGTAGGATATGCCACAGGGTATGGCATTGTATGCTAGAGTATAGGCAGAGAGATCCATGTGGGGAGCTCAGGTGGATTATTAGTTTACATGTGTATAGATTGAGTGGCTAGGCCATGTTAGATGGGATATGATGGAGCATGTGGCCGATGCAAGCATGTTCGCTGAGTATCGAGAGTGGTTTTCTTGGCATAGATTTACTAGATTCACGGATCTGGTAGAGCCTATTCCTGATGTTGATGAGTTGTATGTTGATGATGGAGATGAATATGATGGTGGTGATGGTGGCAGGAGACCCCGGAGGCAGAGAGTACCTAGGCCTCCTTGAGTACAGAGAGCTGCAGGACCTTGGATGTGGGGTGGACATGTGAGAGCTCGAGGTGGTGGGTTTGGATAGCCTAGACAGAGGCAGGTACAAGTACCAATGCAAAGACAAGTTCAGGTCATTCCAGCTGCAACTTGGGCTGGATAGAGACATACACAAGTACAAGTAGCCAGATAGGTTCCATTATAGGTTCCTTCACAGGGTCAGGATTAGCAGAGACTAGCATCTCTACAGAGATAGGTACCCCCTCAAGTATATCCACAAGCTAGTGTAGCACAGGTTCAAGATGCACCTCAGATACAGGTGATACCACAGGTACCATTAGAATCTAAGGCTCCATAGGCACCTCCATTTCCTCCTATTGTTATAGCTTAGTACAGGATGTGAGAGGGTTACAGGTAGGGATGACTGTAGTTATTGGACGCTTGGATCAGGTGACTACGACGTTACAATAGTTCTTAGCTACCATGGCTCAGTTACCTACGAGTGCTAGCATGAGTCAGGCACCACCTTCCACTCAGGATAGAGTAGGTGACAGGGGTCCTGATGGGTTAGGGGATGGATTAGGTGTTGATGGAGATGGATCATGTGCCTTGGGTGGGTCATGAGATAGATATGAGCTTTATATCCAGATATTGTATTGATGGAGCATATCGAGTTTTGATCAGGACTTGATGTATGGATCATTTTGTTGATGTATCTTTGATATACTAATTTGTTATAGACATTTGATGATGGACATTTATCTATGATTCTCTTTGATTCATTTCCCTTTAATGTTGATTTGATCATGTGAGATTTCTTTATATGCAGATCTATATGATGTCTATGATGCACTTCTTTTTATTTAAGCTATGGATGCAAGGTCTTAGATTATGACATAGATATATGGATGCAAATGATGATTATGCAACTACTTCTATATGATTTTGATTTTAATGTTTGATGTATGGTTTATGCAATGCAATGATATGGATGCAATAGTTAGTGCAATGGTAAAATGAATGCAACAATCTTTTTGGATTTTGATGTATGCAACTTAGTTTATGAAATGCAATTATAAAAGATGAAGGATAAATGAATAATGATTAATGTATCTTTGCTTTTTTTTTCACTCAAGATATGTATAAATAATGATTAGTGATTAATGCTATGAATGCAAAAGATAATCTCACATAATTGATTTGAAACCATTGAATTTTGATGTAACCCCCAAAAATGTTGAACCCCCTTGTACTTGGAAAAAAATACTCTAAATAATGTAATTAATCTAAAATTAATATGCAATGCAATGAAACTAAAGGTCACTATCTTTTTGCGAAAGAATTGGAAAAGAGATATATTTTCATCATTGAGCATTGTGGAACTCAGAGTCGATACAATCCTTACTGGTGCCACTGCGACCATAAGAATATGAATATGAATTTCATCTCATTTGGTAACCTCTCTTAGGAACCTGGTACAACCCTCACTAGTTGAATGACCAACCATGGGAGTATGAATACCGATCTCAATGGATTCAATGTTGCAAGTGGATTTTGGTATTAAGATATTGAAAATCTAAATAGCCAAGGTATCCTTTTGTGTAAACAAACAAAGGTTAATCCTCCTTCCTATATGAATGTCCTCAATGGTTCTTGAATGACCATGTCTTTAGACGAATTCACACAAGTAAAAGAATCTCCCTCAAAATAGTCACACAAAAGCCAAGAAAACATCATGTCTCCATCATTGCCAATCTAGTCGAAACATCATCGATTAGCTAAAAAGACATGACACAAAAAAGTCAATGAAAAACTCATCAAAAATTTCAAGTGTATCGCAATGTATCAATATTTTCAAAAATAATTCAAAATATTCTGATCATTTAAGGTGTTGTCAATTTTTAATCCTGATAAAATAAGTCAATGAAACTCAAGGATCATGATGTAGGATCAAACTATTTATGGTTGAACAATGATATCCATCAAAGGTTCCAAAATATGTCTCCTCTGAATCTGAAAATCTTCTTTTGTAGTGTGACAAAAATGTAGCACTCTTGAATCCGTTTGGTACCAAAATTGCATGATGTTTTCCCCCAAGTGATAAATGTGATCAATGTGAAACTTAGGGAAAATGAGACCTAGAATGCAACAATGCAGCTGAAAGGCTTTATTATGAATTATACACAAATGACAGATGCAATGAGGATATGGACAAATGAGATGGTGAAAGTCAATAAGTACAAATGTGACTAGGAAAGACCTAAGGGACAAAAGGCACTTTTTCCAGGTTTTCACCTTTTGGGATTATTGCTCTTTTTCTCTTTTTTGATTTTTTTTGCCTACCAAGGCGCCTATTGCTAGGTTTTCACCAAGGCACTTTTCTCTTTTTCTTTTTCTTTTTCTTTTTTTCTTTTTTTTTTATCATCAAGGCACCTATTTGCTAGGTTTTCACCAAGACAACATTTTTTATTTTGCAAATGTTTTTTATTTCTTCATGCTCAATTTTCTCCTTTTTTCTGATTTTTCTGCTTTTCCAATGTTTTTGGCTTTTTGATCTTTTTGATTTTTTTGTATTTTGATCTTTTCTTCTTTTTTCTGATTTTTCTACTTTTCCAATGTTTTTGGCCTTTTTGATCTTCTTGATTTTTTTGTATTTTGATCTTTTCTCCTTTTTTTGGATTTTTACTTTTTCTCATGTACAAAGAAGATGCTAACTCATCAGATACTCTCATCTAATACTCTTTCCTCTAATTCTCTTTCATCTAATTAGGTATGAAACCTCTTTAAATGAATTCTATTAATGGGTTCTTGCAACTCATCCCCTTCACAATCAGCTAGTTTGTATGTTCCCACTCCAAAAGAAGAAACAATTACAAAAGGACCAAGCCAATTTTCTTCCCATTTTACTTTATTTTCCCTATCTACCTAATTTTTAGGGTTTTCCCTTACCACTAAGTCTCCCACTTGAAAGGATCTTGGTTTAATGTGCTTGTTGTAGTTTCTTGAAATTTGATTCTGATACACTTTCAAATGATCATATGCTTTTGTTTGATGTTCCTCCAAAAATTCCAATTGTTGAAGTTGGGCAACCCTATAATCCTCATCCGTGATTAATCCATGTAGCGACACTCTTAAGGATGGTATTTCAACTTCTAAGGGTAGAACAACTTCGGCCCCATAAACCAAGGAAAATGGTGTAGCTCCTGTTGGTGTATGGATGCTAGTTATATAGGCCCACAATGATGGTTTAATCTAAATGTGTCAATCTCTTCCTTACTTATCAACCGATCTCTTCAATATTTTGAGAATGTTCTTGTTTGTAGCTTCGGCTTGTCCATTACCTTGAGGATAGTAAATGGAGGAAGAATGGTGAATAATATGGAATGTTTCACAAAGTTCATCCACATCTTTATTCTTGAATTATTTTCCATTGTTCGTAATGATGGCATGAGGGATACCATATTGACAAATAATGTGATTAAGGATAAACATGGAAATCTTCTTCCTTGTGGCAGTTGTCAAAGGAACGGCCTCTACCCACTTAGTGAAATATTCTGTCGCTGTGAGGATATACTTATGTCCATTAGAAGATGGTGGTTAAATCATGCCAATTATATCAAAACCCCATTGATAAAATGGTCATGGTGTGACAAAAGGATGTAATTCTTGCGCAGGTGCATGGATCATGTCACCGTGATATTGGCATTTAGCACAAACTTTCACAAATTGACAAGCATCTTTTTCTAAGGCTTTCCAAAAATAGCCCATGCGAAGGATTTTCTTTGCTAAATTTAATCCACTAGAATGTGAACCACAAATCCCTTCATGGACATCTCTTAAAGCTAACCTAGATTTCTCTTCCTCTAGATGGAGCGTTCTGCCAAGACCCTTACGATACAATGTGTCTGATAGGATGGTATAACAAGCCGATTGTCTTATGAAATGTTGTTTTTGGGCTCGGGTTTGGTTCAAAGGTAAGGTTTGGCTTTTAAGATAAGTATAAATTTGTCCATACCAAGGTGAGTCATGTCCATTAAGAAGGGAAATTATTTGGGTATCAGGTAAGTCAAATGTCAGTTTTGTGAACTCTTCCACCAAGAATTCATACCTCACATTCTAATCAGGCATTTAGAGTAATGAAGCTAAAATAGCCATTGCATCGGCTGCTCTATTTTTTTCTCTTGGAATTTTCTCAAAGGTAATAAAAGAAAAATATTTATTCTAATCATCCACCATCCTTTTATATGGCATCAATTTTTCATCTTTGGTATTGTATTCATCATTGATTTGGTTGATTACTAATTGAGAGTCTCCATAAACTTGTAATTCTATGACATTCCATTCCAAAGCCATTTTGAGACCTATGGCCAAAGCTTCATATTCAGCAATATTATTTGTGCAAGGAAAAAAAAGTTTGTAAGATTTTGGAATTGTGTAACCTTGAGGTGCTATCAAAATATTTCCTTCCCCTGAACCACTGTGAGTATAGGATCCATCAAAATATAGAGTCCATGTCTTTTCTTCCACATTAACAATCTCTAAATTAGGAAATTCCACTTTAATTGGATGTGTAGACTCTAAAGGATGTTCGGCCAACTGATCAGCAATTACTTGTCCCTTGATTTCTTTCCTGTCCACGTACTCAATTTCAAACTCACTAAGTACCATCACCCACTTTGCAATTCTTCCTGTTAGGGTTGTTTTACTAAGTAGATACTTCAAAGGATCAATCTTAGCAATTAACTTCACTTTAAGCATCAACATGTAATGTCTAATATTTTGAGAGGCAAACACCACAGCTAGGCAAGCTCTTTCCATGAAGCTATAGTTCAATTCATACTTTATCAATGTTCTACTCAAGTAGTAAATGGCTCTTTATTTTATTTTATTGTCTTCTTGTGCCAATAGGACCCCTTAAGATTTCTCTGTTGTTGATATGTAAATTAAAAAAAAATTTCCTTTAATAAGTGACATTAAGATGGGTGGATTCACCAAGTATGATTTTAACAATGTGAAATCTTTGTCACACTCTTCCTCCCATGTAAAAATGGTGTCCTTATGTAGCAACCTTGTGAATGAATGGCATTTTTCTGCCAATTGGGAGATGAACCTCCATATAGATTGAAGTCTTCCTTGAAGAGACATCATTTGGCTAATATTCTTAGGGATTTACATGTCCATTATTGCTTGTACTTTCTTGGGATCTACTTCAATGCCTTTTGCAGAAACAATGTAACCTAGGATTTTGTCGGATTGTACCCCAAAAGCACACTTCTTTGGATTGAATCTCACTTTGAATTGTTATAACCTTGTGAAAATCTTGTCTAATATTGGTAAGTGATCCTTTCTTTCATGTGATTTTTCTATAATATCATCCACATAGTCTTCTAAAAAGGTATGCATCATATCGTGGTATATGGTAGTCATTGCTCTTTGGTAAGTTGCTACGGCATTTTTGAGACCGAAGGGCATCACATTCCAACAAAAGGTTCCCCATGGGCATGTAAAAGTTGTCTTCTCTTGGTCTTTGGGTGCAATTTGTATTTTATTGTATCCACTAAATCCATCCATCAAGGAAAGCATAGAATGACCCGTTGTTAAGTCCACTATTGTATAAATGCTAGGTAGTGGAAAATCATCTTTTGGGCAAGCAAGATTGAGATATCTAAAATACGTGCAAAATCTAATAGATTTTTCATGTTTTGTGACTGGTATAATGTTGGATATCCATTCTACATATTCAATTACTCTTATGAATCCAACCTTGAGGAGCTTTTCCAATTCTGCTTTTACTAAAAGAGCCACATGAGGGTGGATTTTTTTCAATTTTTTCTTGACTGGCTTCACACCGGGTTTCAAATTTAAATGATGCATTATGAAACTTGGATCTAACCCTATCATGTTGGCATAAGACCATGAAAATTTAATTTTCTTTTCTTAAAATAATTCAATGAACTCCTTCCTTTCTGATGGACTCAAAGATGCTGCTAGATGAACAAACATAGGATCCTCTTTGGTACCAATATTAACTTTCTCTGTTGGTTCAATAAGGTTGGGTGATCTTTCATCTTCATGTTTAGGTAGGGCATCCAACCTCTCTTCCTTAGGTGCCACAATTGGGTTTTCACCTTTGGAGACATCTGATATTTTGACTTTTTTAGGTTCTAGCACTGCCACATGGTGGTTTTCACCACTAGACCTTTTCATTTTTTGTATTTTTTCTTTTATTTTGTGGATTGAGAGGTTGGACCCCTACCTCTATCATCATGCCTAGATTGTATTCATTGTTGGAAGAATATGGCTCAACCGCATTTAGGTATTGGGCCATTGCAAGGTTATTGGGAAAGTATAATAGGTCATTTGGTTCAGACAAATCCCAATCAATGAGTTCAGGGTGCATTAAGGATAAGAATTCATTTGGAAAATTGGCATTCAAAGGGTTTAAGGACATGACCTCATTTTAAGTTTCGTACATTGTATCTCTTAGGTCTATGACATGGGCTTCCTCAAGATGCTCCATGGAAGTTGGATCAAAGTCTCCTTCACTAGAGTCCTCACTGATTTCCATGGGAAAGAATGCATGTGGGTTAAATACAACATTATAATCACCCCCCACGAAGGTACCCAAGGATCACCTACCCATTGACTAGTCCTAGATGCTTTACCTATGTTGGATTCTTGAGGTTCACTTGAAATTTGTGTAGAATTTCAGCCTTGATGTTCATTTTCTTGACTTGCAACATTGGGAATAGTTGCATATGTGTGAATAACATCAACTTATATATCATAAAAAAACTCTTCAGAAAAGGAATCCCACTCATACTCCCTAGAATCATCTTCACTTTCAGAACCAACCATGTGCACATGTTCATGGGAATCATGCATTGGACTTAAACTTTCTCCTTTATGTTGAAAACCTATTCCGGCTTTCTCTTCTTTTTCTCTCCAAGCTGGTTCAATAGGTTCTAATAATCCTCTATTTCAAACTCCTAAGGGTCCTCTTCTCTTATATCCCATTTTTTTCATGATTTGATACCCTTTTCCATATTGATTGGTTTGAATGTTGATGTGTTATACCCTTTCCATAGAATGATTTAAAGTGTCCTCTTCCTTATAGAGCCATTGTAGTACTTCATTATCCTCCTTCTCTAAGGCAGATTTATCACTCTCTCTTACAAAATGAGAATTGTATTTATGAGGGGGATGAGCACTTGATGGCTTCCCATGTGTCCTAGGAGAGGCTGGTAAATCAAATAGGGAAATGGAATATTCACCCACTCCCTTGGAGTTGATTTTACATTGTTTCTCAAAGGTGTGCATCAATTCACTCATCTACTGATATTGATCCTTCTTAACTTGTTCTCTTTATTCCTTTGTAGGTTTCAAAGTTTCCATCCTCAATGTTGAAGTCTTAACTGAATTATCATGTGAATTTTGACCCTCATAACTCATCTTTTCTTTTCCCTTAGTTGTTGTAGTTGAGTTAGTTTGATTAGGGTTCAAGATGGAAGTAGCATTTGATGTCAACTTCAAACTTTCTTTGTTGGGTTCTTCAATAGCATCATTAGGGATGACTCCTTCCCTATTGTGAGGAATAAATAATTCATGACTTGGCTTCAATGTGTTGCAATATTGGAAAGGATTAGAATCTCCTCCAATTGTGATCTCCTCACCTCTATGTGGAAATTTGATGCATTGGTGATAAGTAGAAGGTACCACTTGCATCTCATGAATCCAAGGTCTTCCCAATAGGATATTATAAGTTTATTTCATGTCAAGAACTTGACATATGGTATCTTTTTTGATAGGTCCCACTTGGATAGGTAAAACAATCATTCCTTTTGAAGACCTTTCTTCCTCATCGTAACCCTTAAGGGTGATTTTCTTCTTAGGGTCAATAGATGATTCAGATATCCCTAAAGACTTGACAAGGTTTAATGTACAAATATTGAGACCGGCTCCCCCATCAATAAGAATGCTCTTAACCCTATGCCTTTGGATTAACACTTCTATATGCAAGGGAAAATTTTGAGGGTGGGTAATAGACATGTCATCTTGTTCGGAGAACAAAAGGCAATGAGGTGTTATGAGATGTCCCACCATATTTTTAAACTTATCCTCCTCCAAGGTTATAGGAACATTGGTTACCACTAGGACTTTTTCTAATATTTCTTTGTGATTAGGAGATAATTGTTAGAGTAGTCGAGTATTGCTAATAATTAAACTAGTTAATTATTAGTTCATCTACTCTTAGCTTAAGTTAGACTTAGGAAAGTTTCCTTTTGTGAGTTGTTTCCCTTTTAGGGTTTCGGTATCCTTTATAAGGATTGACCGGCTTTCATTTCATAAGGAGATTGTATTATTTTCATCATTGTGTTAATAGAAGATAATTTCTTTCACAATGGGTTTGCAGTCTCTGGCCTATCGGCCGCCATAGCTTTCTGGATCCTTCTCTCTTCTGTCTGTTTCATTCTGTTTGTAATAGCTATGCATGCAGGGTTTCTTGGGTAGATTGATATTCATCAATCCTAACATGGTATCAGAGCTCTCCTGCATCCGGCTGTTCGTTATATGTTGAAGCAGCGAGGGTTTGAAGCTTTCAGAAGCTTTTCCAGCATTTGCATCTTGGTTCTGGGGGTCTCTAGTTTTAGAGGCATTTTGGGCCCAAATGGACACCACCATTGCGTCCAGAAGGCCCAAAAACCCCAGAATCCATATAAGGTTCGTCCGATTTGGA
>MU227723.1:2547906-2614028 GCA_018584345.1 Thuja plicata
TCAGACACTTGTCTTCTCTACCTGATCATGCACTTCAGTGGGGGTTCCAGCAGTATCTTCTGACAGAGTTTTCAGACATGCTTCAGAGATGCTTCTTGCTCTATTCTTTTCCCTTTCTGTTTTGGGTTCCTGATCAGGCCTAGTTGCCGGGACCCATCTTTCCTGCTTTCTGCAGTAGTTTAGCAGTTTTTTGCTTCTCCCTAAGTTACACTTAAGGGGGGGTGTTAGAGTAGTCAATTATTTCTAATAATTAAACTAGTTAATTATTAGTTCATCTACTCTTAGCTTAAGTTAGACTTAGGAAAGTTTCCTTTTCTGAGTTGTTTCCCTTTTAGGGTTTCGGTATCCTTTATAAGGATTGACCAGCTTTCATTTCATAAGGAGATTATATTATTTTCATCATTGTGTTAATAGAAGATAATTTCTTTCACAATGGGTTTGCAGTCTCTGGCCTATCGGCCGCCATAGCTTTCTGGATCCTTCTCTCTTCTGTCTGTTTCATTCTGTTTGTAATAGCTATGCATGCAGGGTTTCTTGGGTAGATTGATATTCATCAATCCTAACAATAATTTCAACAACTCCAAAATAGAGATTTGTGCTGGAGTTTTATGCAATTGATCCACCAAACTATAAGGCCTTATTGAAGATGTTGGTTTAGCCAAAGTAGTTGTTGAAGTAAGACCAAAGGTTTTAAGGGCACTTCCTTGTAGGGTAGCTTTTTATTCTTTCCCCCTAGTTACAACATTAGAATACTCTTGAATAGGTTTTTATTTTATTACCACAACATTGATAGTACTATCATGTCCGGATAGGGCATTAATAGTATTGGCATAGGTATGGGCAAAGTTTACATTGTTGTTGCTTCTCAAATTGTTGCCATTTTCCCCTCCATTGTTTGAATTGGAAGATTCACCTTTTTCATGTTTGTAGAAATAAGTCTTAAAGGTTGTGTGATCTTTGTTGTTTTGAGGGCCTTCTACCTTTATCACACAATTTTCAATTAGGTCTTGCACTACGTGTCTCAAACGCATGCAATCATTTGTCTTATGCCCTCGATTTCTATGGTATTCACAGTGACTAGACTCACTCCACCATTTAGGTTTGATTTGTGGTTCATATGGTTGAGCTCTAGGTAAGTCAATAAGATTATTAGTAATGAGGGTTCTTAATGCCTTCTCAAGGGGTTCATCCAAAGGTGTGAATGTTCTTTTAGGAGTTGGTGTAAAGAAAGGCTTAGGGTTGTTAGCCCCTTGATTATTCCCAAAGTTATTATTGTTATTGTTGTTTTTGAAAGTTACCTTAGGTTCTTGGGTCACATTATTAGCTTGAGCAAATCCTTTGGTAAGATTGAAAGGGGTGGCCTTAAAATTTTTATCCTCTACAACTCCATCATTCACCAATCCTTTATTGTTATTCCTCATCCAAAACCGGTTATTGTTAGGAGGATTTCTATTTTGGTTGTTATTGGAGGTATTGTTGTTATTGTTCTTATAAAGCTTTAGTTATCCACTTTTAACCAATACCTCTTCCATGGTAACCCCATTCTCAATTAGGTCTTGGAAAGATCTAGGACATTGTAATCTCAACCAGTAATTCATCTCATTAGTAAAGCTATTAATAAAGATATACATCTTCTCCTTTTCAGGTACACTTCGAGGGTATCTAGAAAATATTGCTCTCCATCATTGTAAGAAAAGTAGGAATCCTTCTCCCTCTCATTGCTTGGTATTACATAAATTTATCATCGTAACCTCATGTTTGATATTGTAGGAATAATGAGTCATGAATTTGGAGGCCAACTCTTCAAAGGTTTGGATTTCAGAGGGTAACTTCGAAAGCCACTCCATGGTCATTCCTCCTAAACTTCTAGGAAATAACCTCATGAGGTAATTCATATCATGCATGAACTCTAGGATCAATATGTAAAATTCCCTTAAGTAATCTTGAGGATCAGTTGTTCCTTCATACTTGTCATATTTAGGAAAGATAGAATTAGTTGGGAATAGAATCATAATTAATGACTTATCAAATGGAAAAGGACACAAGGCTTTGATAGAAAAGGGTTTAGGAACCCCACTTTGTTTCATTATGTCTAATTGAATTTGGAAGAGTTTGAATTGTTTATTCATGATATCAATAGGATTAGCCTCAGCTTCTTTTTGCTTAAGTTGAGTGACATCATAGTCATGGGGAAGTTTGAGTGACATTCGTGGTAGCTCTAGGAAGTATTTTTCTTTGTCCTTTTCCAACACTTTTTCCATGAGCTTCATGAAGAAGGGACTTTGCATTGCTTCATCAACCTTTTCATCAGTTGCTTCTTCATCATTAGGGTCAATGTTGCCCCCATTGTTATTATTATTTAACCCTTGGTTGTTAGGGTCAAGATTTACTCCTCCAAGATTGTTGTTGTTTAACCCTTGGTTGTTAGGGTCAATGTTTCCTCCTGCATTGTTATTGTTGTTTGACCCTTGGTTGTTAGGATCACCATTTCCTCCTCCATTGTTGTTCGTGTCTTTGTTAACATGTTTAATTTGATCAGGGTCCATGTTGCCAAATGGAAAGGACATTGTTGGCTATGTCTCCTTTATAGGTTCTTGTAAGGGTCTTGAAGAAGTAAAGTTATCACTTGGAAAAGGACACTCCTACCTTAGATAGGATCCATTGGGTTGCAGGGTAGACTTGATATAATGAGATCGCGTAAAAGTTGGCATGAACATAAATTGTATAAAGATCTTAGGCTTTTATCTTCTCTTAAAATGATCAATCCTTGGATGATTTTTTGAAATGTTTGAAAATGGTGGATTCTGATCAAGTTGATTATACACAGAGGTAAAATGTCCAAAAGGGTATCCAAAAATGCAGGTATCTTGTTTTCAAACCCTCAGGAAATATCCACTGTTTGCCCTTCTTTATTTCTAGGTGTCACTTCCTGTTGTGTATGTGTCACTTTAATGTTAGTACACGTTGACTGGAATTACTGTATGTGCCACTCTACAATTAGTACGTGACATTTTCCTATTGATAGGCGTTATTGAATTGATTATAGGCGGCACTTTCTAGTGACTTACACGATATTTGATAGCTGACAGGCATCGTTTCAGTTTCTTACGCATCATAGAACTGTTTGTAGGCATCGTTTAAATGATCATACACGATACTTTACCAATCAAAGTTGAATTTTCAATTTTCTTTAGGTTCTAAAAGTTTAATGTCTTTGATCAGATCTCTCAGAAAATTTTTCTTGCTTGAAAATGAAATACAAACTCAACACACACATCAAATTTATATCATAACCCTAAAACAACACTAAAAGTGTATGTTTTACAAGTATATAACAAGATATTCTTCCAAGCAATCTACCTAGAGTTGAACAAATGTGGCTTTTAACAATGTCTCTAGAAGGTAGGCTTTTTATTTTAACCGAGTTTTAATAACACCTTCATTCTAAATCATGTCAATTTCCTTTACCCCCTTGCAGACTTCCCACACGCATGAAAGTACAATTTTGCACGATCCTGAAGGACTACTCAAGGAAGTGAGGATGACTTGCACACAACTTAGTCACTTTCTGATTAAGGTAAAGTGCATTTATTTATAGTGGGTTGGATGATATCGTGTCAAAAGAGATTGTCTCCCACTTTGGGTGGTTCCCTCTCACCGCCTTCGTAAAGGAATTCTCAAGAGGCAGGCCCTCTAAAGCTCTATTTTAATCTAGCATACATGGAAAGTGGAAAATGAACTTAGTCCAACAAGTTTGGGAGTTTGATTCACTCAAAGAGTGAAGAGCATATCCCTATTGTCTTCCTTCTTCCAAACACTTCAAACACACTTTTGTTCTTTTTCAACCCCTTGACAAGGAGGTTCTTATAATGGAAATGTTTGGTTAATTCCTCCCCTTTCTTTCTACCAATTGAACTCACGCGTTTGGCTTTTTGATCCACTTCGAAAAGTGGAGGGCATATGCCTAATGTTTGTTCAATTTGGAAAATAATAGGGTTTTTACCTATTAAACTAATTCAAATGAAATGCCACAATATAATAAATGCAAGTTTGTTAAGTAGAATACCTATTTTTGAAGCTAGCAAAGGCTAGGCACATTTTTTATTGATTTTTTCTTTTTTACTACTCACCTAGTGGCGATCGGTCCCACTCCAGCTCCTCCAACAAGTTAGTCAATACAACCACCAAAGTGAAGAAAAACTTTAAGTAAAATGAACTTGACAATATGCTTCTAAGCTCTTTTTGATCAAATTTGCAAGAATCAACTTTAAGAACTCAAAAACAAGAAATTAAATTAAAGAGTAGGGAACTTCTTTTTGTAAGCAAAAAACACTTTTATGTAATGATCATATAAATGCTCTTCTTCCTTTAAATTTTCTAAAATATTGGAAGCATGAATTTTCTTATCATGTTTAGTTTGTGCTCTTACCTCTTTGCTAGGCTTTGTAACTCAAAATTCTTGTTTCTGTACTTTCTTGTGTTTTCTCATCTGCAGAAAAAACAAAGACAGAGAATTAGAAATTAGAATTTAAATATTTGACAGAAAAATAAAACAGAAAGCACTAAGCGGCATTTAGCAGCTAATACGTGGCATTTATCTATTAATAAGCGGTATTTAAAACATTTAAAGTGAAATTGAAACTTTAATACGCGGCATTTAAAAATGCACATGTGGTAAATTAAACTTTGCAGGCGTCATAGAATGTTTAAAATGTGTCACAGAATAGATCACACGCAGCAATTGATAGTTCATAAGCGGCACTTTGCAGCTTATAGGTGATGCTTTATCGGCTTACGTGTTACACTTTGTTTCATACACAGCAAAGAAAATAAGATAGAAATAGAATAGATTCTACATGCGTCATTTAACTGCTCACAGGCGTCATCAGATTGCTCATACATGTCATTTCACCTATTTTCTGCAAATAGACACAAAAATGAAGCCAAAAACACACAAAACTTGGTAAAATGATGGAAAATGAGGCCTAAAGCCCCATGATGGGCGCCATTTTTGTGTGAGTTAATACACCTTCATGAAATTAGGACAATTAGTTACAATTCTATGGAAAGAAATAAACAATTTAATCTAAATAATTGCATTTAACATCCATAACATTCCATGGTTCTCTAACTAGGCTTTGTAAGTATAGATCTCAGCCTTAATCTCTACTAGTGACCTTCCTAGAATGATAAATTGATAAACTAATGCCTAATATAGCTCAATTATCTCAAAGATTATATGAAAAATGAACTCAAATGCTCATGATATGCTCTCAAATCTAACAATTTGCTCTCAAAATGCTCAAGATATTGCTCAATTGCTCTCAAATTGCCTATAATGATGATGCTATACATTCAAATTTTCTAGGATCCTCTTATGCTTGGAAATGGCTTATATTTATAGTAAAATCCCAAGGGTAGGGGTAGAGTGAATTGACCATGGGTTAATCCTTGGTTGAGTTTGATCTCTCAAATGGTTTCAAATAAGGGGACCATTTAAATGTTGTTCTCAAAGGGTGGGACAAAATGAGTGGATGAGATTTAAAAGGGTAAATGAGAGGTTGAGATGTAAAATTGGAGTGATCCATGTGCAAGTGTGTTCTCAATTCTCATTGGCTCTCTTATTTATGTTGAAAAGTTATTAGGAATTTAATAATTCAATCATTTAATTAATTTAGCCATGTAAGGAATAGGTTCATTTTGATTTTTGATTTAAACTATACAATTAATTGATTAAAATTAATTGCATAATTTAATTGATCCTTTTAGGCTTGTAATTAATTATTTGATTTCATGATTAATTAATCCCTTGATTTAAATTTGATTTAATCCACTTTGATTGATAAATGTCCATTTGATTTATTTTGATCCATTTTGAAGCATTTTGAAGCATTTTGATAAGATTTGCATATTTTGATGATACTAAGACACCTGGTCAATTTTGGGTGTCTACAGATGCAAAGCAAAAAAAGTAAGTGTTGGAGCAATACACAAAGTTTCTACAAGCAGGAGTAACAACTACCTCCATTTTAAAGTAAATTATGAATGTAATCTTTAATGCATGAATAATAGTAAAAACTATATCATCATGACTGCATGTATATATGATGTCAAGAAAAAAAAAGTAGGTGTTCGAGCAATCAACAAAAAATGTACAAGCTGGAGTAGTGAATTGATCATGTTGGTGATTTGGGTAGAGAGCAGCAATTGGTGATCAGATATGGAGATCGTGAATGTTCAAGAGTATGAATTCATGGCTTAACATGAGGCATGTTAGTATCATAGTGAATACTATGGTTTTTCATATCCATTTTAATAAAAACAAATATCTAAGAAGAATTTAATAATGAAGATATAGGGATTGCCAAACAGAACTAATAAATCTTGTAACATGTATACCAAGAGATAGAAGATGGGGAAGAACAAAATCTAAGAAAAAAATGGTGGTGTGAAAGCACACTATTAACTAAAAATAAACACAATCCAATATCTTTCTCAAGCTTCCCATATCTCGCACATAACATATCGGTGAGAAAATCCCCCATAATAAATGGAGTACGCCAAGGAGTAACATAAAAAATATGGACTCTAAGTTGAAATTATTAACATCATATGTGTAGTCTCAAAATTGTCCATTTTGAATTCCTTGTGAACACATGTATATATGATGCCAAGCCAAAAAGTAGGTGTTGGAGCAATGCACAAAATCTATAAAAGCTGGAGTAGTATTTTCAAAAACTACTCCAGCTTATAGTTTTTGTAAGTTTCTACAAAAAGTTAAGCCTCTCTATATGAAACACACACAATTTTTTTCTAAACTGATATAGTAATTTCAATAACTACATCTTCTCTATATGTGGAAATAAAATTTTAAATTACCTATCTTTCTTAGTATCATTACAATTCGGCTCTATACTATATGAAATAATAGTAAAAAGTAATATGAAAAATATAAAACTTGGGTAGAGCATCCATATGAGTACTTTTGGAAGAGTTTTGTAGAATTCAAAATGTACTATTCTGATACTTTGCAATAGAACAACATAATTTATTAGAATAATTTTTCATCATCATGTGGTACTCCTTGGCGTATTCTACTTATATTTTCAAATGCAATAGGGCTAACCAAATCAAGAGGTATATACATATAAAATGGAATAGAATAATGTCAATCACAAACAATATACAATCATCAGCTATAATCAGCAGGAGTAACAACTATATCTATTTTTAATTAAATCATGAATGCAATATATAGTAACAACTATCATCATGATTGCATGTATATATGATGTCGAGAAAAAAAATTTCTGTTCGAGCGATCTACAAAAGTTGTACAAGCTAGAGTAGTGAGTTAATCATGAATGGTGATTTTGGAAGACAAAAAAAATATATACTAGAGCATATATATTAGAGAAGTCATATGTGAACAAGAGGAGCCATATATAGTAGAGTAGTCATATGTGAACTAGAGAAGCCATATAAAGTAGAGCATCCATACGTGAACAATCAAAAAACATTATTTGAGTTTCAACATTAGAACACTATATGTAAATTTGGTATAAACAAAACAATGTCACACTGATAATAACTCTATGTAGCAATTATCTTGGCTAACTCTGCCAACTTAACAAGTATCTTGGCTAACCTTTCCAACTTAAAAAGTATCTTGGCTAACCTTGCCAATGTTTAACTAACAAGACTTAAATTGAAACAAATGAAACTAGAGATCTCCAAACTTCATTACAATGTACTCCACTCTCTCCTCTTCATTCATTCTCAAGAACCCTTTGGCTCTTTCAGCTTCAACCATAAAGGTGTCATATGCCTTCATCATAGTGCCTCGACTAAAATTAGGGATGCCTTTGAGGGCCTCATAAACACTATCTAAGACAACATCTGAATCAGATTTATCCACTTTGTAACATGAGGCAAATGAAGGTCCTCTTGCATTATTTTTATAGTTTCGCAAATCACATCCAACGAACCATCCATGCTTCCATTCTTCCTCTTCCCCCTCCTTGGTGATGGTTTTGAAGGGTTTTTCCTACCACTTGCACTAGATTGAATTGAGTGATAGAATTCATCATCCAAATTAGTTGTAGTCTCAAGAGGTGTGATGATAGGGATTTCCTCATCACAATCCAGGTCTAGGCCTTCATCCATATTGTGCCCTTCTTCTATCTCTTGAGCCTTTTTAGTTGTGGTACCTTCAGATATGTCATTACCCATAGTTAAGGCTAGGTCATTGTAGTACTGGAAGGGTTGTCTCTTATAGACTTTGGCATTTTTTCATTCTTTTCTCATGTTTCTATAATGAATTAATTATATCTTTGTCTTTAATTATTAACTTAATAAGAAGGAAATATCACTTAGATCAACATATTCGAAAGAGTATGTTACCTTCAGAATCTCATCCCACACCCTCTTGTTAGCATCCACACATTAAGTACTCTCATTCCATGAAAAACCACTCGTACTCCTCAACTCTCTCATAACTCGAAAACCTTGCCTCCATCCTTTCAACTTGTTATTGAAATTTTCCTTTAATAGATTGAGGTTCATCTCAGCATTAAACCTCCTCTCAATGGCGGTCCACGCTTCTTTCTTGAATCCCCATTCACCTTTCCTTCCTAGCTGAACTTGCTCGTGGAGAAAGTCTAGGATCTTTCATTCCATTTATCTTGTCCACATAACCTTCTTGGAGGAAGAAGATATCTAGCTTACTTGAACCTCATCCTCCATGTGTTAGAGATTTTTCTTGCAAGATCCTAATGAAGCATCAATGCTTTGAAAGAGGAGGTGGAAAATCTGAATAAGCAATTGGAAGAGACCTATGTAGCCCTTCAGCTCAAGAGGTTGCAGTTGTGCAGCCTAATATCACTAAGGATCCTGCACAAGAAACAGGGACAGTGGACAAGGATAGGAATGAGGTTTCCCTCTCTGCATTTTTGAACATCTTGTAGCATAGGATAAGTATACTTAAGGGAAAAGTAGATGTAGTACACAAGCCATATATCAAGTTTCCTGATTTGGAAAACGGAAGTAAAGGACCAAATAACAACTCTAGACCCATTGTTTAGTGTATGGTCAGGCATAGGATCTTTTTTTGAGAGGCTAGAGGCATTGCAACCCCATAGATTAGACCTTCTAGACTCAAAATGTCAGGTGGGAGAAATGATAGAGAAGATTGGCATATATTTATCATTTTTTAAGGGGAAGGCCAATAAAGTGCAATCAAAGCTAGTCATGTTTGGTCCTGACTTTAACAAGTCCATCCCCCCTATCAAAAAAGAGAATGGTGAGGTGAAAGAATTTGAGGAGTGGAAGGGAGAATTTGACACCTTGCTGCCAACAAAAGAGGTCTTCCTAACAAAGGACAATGTTCTTGATATGGACAGATTCAATAAAGCCCAAGATGAAGTATTCAAAGCTAAAATAGACTTTGTCAAGTTTGTTACAGATGTAAGGGCTGTCACTAATGCTAGGTGGGAAAGACAACTGAAGAAGTTGTAGGGTATTAATAATTTTAATTGGCCAATAGAGGAAGAGGTTACACTTTGGGAAAATAACACTAAGCCTAAGAAGAAGAAGCCAACAACAATAGACCTAGATGTAATAGATAAGGAGTGAATGGCACTTGGCATGTGATCAATGAGCACATGTAGGGTAATTATCATCAATACTAGTGTAATTTAGCCTATATTGGCGGTCACTATATCTCATAACAACTTTCAGAAGTTACCTTGAGCATCTGTAGACAAAGGTGCCAACTGCAAAAGATCCAGAATGATTGCAAATCAACTACTCAAGTTATTTTCCTCCACTGACTATAATCGTAACTACTTTTTGTCTTTTATTGTTTTTTTCTTTTCCTAGCCATTTGAAGCTTGTTGCATCCTATTTATTTAAGGATTCCAAGATGGCCAGTGTATACTATAAGTAGCAAGTTGTAATGTAATGTAAAGGATGGTGAATTCAAAACTGCGAAGTAATTTTCTGATTGTTGTCTAGTTTAAAGCTTTTGTCATTTTGAATGTACTAAAACAAAGATATTTTAATACAATACAATGGAGTTCCTATTCCATATCTATGATGTTTTAATGTGTTCATATCTAAATTCTTGTGTGTTAAATTTTTAAGGCAAGTTTAATATACTATTTACAAGGTAGATGAGGGATTGTTCTCAAGTTTCTACCAAGGGAGGGGTAATTCTTATGGATATGGGAATGAAAAGATGACTTGTAAGGAATTTCATCTAGGTTCTAAGTGTGTTTTCATTAAAAGGTTTTTGTAGATGTATATTCATTTGACTCTTTGCCCTGGATTAGGCACTGGTCTGGATTTGAATAGCAATTATCATCATCAAACCTTAAAATTCTAAATGACCTTTTTATTTTATGTTGAAGAACATAGTTGTTTATCATTTGTATTAAAGAGTACAAGTAATTTTGTTTATTCCTTGAAGAGTGAATCATTAGGTTAGTCTGTCTGAGTTTGGAACTCAAAGAGAAGAAGGATGAGAATCCTTATTTCACTAGTATTTTCTCTTGTCAAGTTCATAGTTTGCCTTGTAAAGCTCTACATAAGATTGGTTGTTAGCATCTGTAGCGTTTGTTATCAATAGTTGCAGTAAAAGGCATGAGAAAATCATAGTGATAAGTTAATCCACTTTGTGATTTATTGAAAAGAAGTAAATCAAGAGAGGTACACCTACCTGAGTCTATGGAGATCAAAGAGAAGAAGGATCAAATCCTTTTTGATTAGACTTTTACTTGTTTGAATCAAGAGTTGGGAATCATAGAATCAAGCATTGATGCTTTATTAGGATTTTTCAAGAAAAAGCTCTAACAAAATGGTGACTCTACTGGGGATGGAAATGTAAAAAGTCTTGTGAAACTATTCAAGCCAACTCTGAGGATCTATTGTTCTATTGTCATATCATTTGTCCATCTGATTCTCTAACAAAATGGTGAATCTACTAGGGAGAGGTGTAACAAATCATGTTTTATTTGTCCTGGACTCTCTGGTGCTTCATCTGTCAAATGTTTTAATCCAGTTTCAAGTTATCCCATCTGAGTTGCACTGAAAAAATGGCAACTCTATTTGGGAGAAGTGGATTATAGCAATAGGGTTTCAAAGTTCATAGTAACTAATTTTCTGTTGATCCATTTCTTGATTAGTTTGTGAAATTTTCCTATACTTGTTGTGGGTGGTGACTCTATACTCTATGCATTCTAGTGTTGGTATAGCATATTGAAATATTGAAAGTTCTTGTCTAACTTAAAATGAGTCGACAAAGAAATACCAGGTCTGATTATAGAAATAATCCATAGAGTAACATAGGAGAAGAGCTCTATCCACCTGGTAGGAAACAATGGCCTAGAAGAGTTGGGTCAAACCATAACTCCCCAAAAGTTTCAAAAGGGAGAGTGGAAACCCCTATCCCTAAGAGAGTTTCATCTTCATTTGAAAGTGTTGAGCATTCAAGGCCAGTTAGCCCTTATGTAGATAATGCATCTTTGATCCTTTTAGAGATGGAGAAATGACTGATGCAGGCTTCTTTCCTGTAGAAGAAACTCTAGATAAACAAGGAGAAATGTCTGCTAATGAGACTGCATCCTATGATTCTGACAAGTTATGTGATGAAGTTCTAGACTTGAGAAGAACAGAATGTGAGCAATTGTTAGAAATAGAAAATGCAAGGAAGAAGCATGAGCAAGAAAGTTATGAGTTGTTGGTTGAAAGAGAAGAACTTTTGAAAAAGACCAAGAACAATTAGCTTAAGACCAAAAGTTTTTACTAAAGAGTACAAAGGTCTAAATGAAGATTTGTTTGGTAATCTTGGGGCCTTGAGGCAACAAGCTGCTAATAAAAAATCAAATTCTAAGAACGATGATTTTGAAGGAGAGGGACTTGTTTTGAGGAAGTTGTACCCACATGAAATTGAGCAAAATGCAAAGCTAAAGAAAAATGAAAAGGATGCATCTGATAATGGTAAGAAGAAGCTGGTTGGTATAAGCATAAATGAGCCTAAACAAGACAAAGTTACCCCTGCTGGTATGTCCAAAGTTGACCTAGAACTAGAACAAGCTAGAAAATCCAAGGAAGATTTAGCTAAGCAACTAGAAAAAATGGAATTAGAGGCTGTTGCAGCTGACATAAAAATGAGAATAGGTTTCTTGCATGCTACTATAAATACTACTAAAAGTATTTCAATGCCAGTTACCACTGCAACACTATAAAAAAAACCCCTAGGTGGTTCAAAGCCAAGATCTCAAATTTATGGTCCCAAGCAAGGTGACCCTCAACCTATTCAAAACCAAGGAGGTGTAGCAGGCACAAGTTTAAATAACACCCTTGGAAACTTTCAAAGAAGACCTATCCATTTGGATAGATACCGCACTTTGTTCTTTGATGGCATTCTTGGTCATCCAAATATGATCCCAAATGAGGTAAGAGAATGAATCCCTAGGTTCACTTGTAATAATGTCATAACCTGTGAAGAACACTTAAAATCTTTCACTGATAAGATCACTAATTTTGAGATAGAACATGAAGATGTCATAATGAAGCTTTTTGTCCAATATTTGATAGAGGATGCTAGGGATTGGTTTAGGAATTTTCCTGAGGATAACATAGCATCTTGGGATGAATTTGTCATATCTTTTAGGGAACAGTACCAAGAACATATCAATTTAGGTTACATGTTAAATGAATTCAATTATATCAAGAAATTCCCTAATTAAAGCATGGTTGATTTTAACAATAGATTTCAGAAAGCCATGAACAAGCTATTTCAGGTCCTAAGATTAGATGAGAAAGTATTTTTAACCACATAATTCAATGTTGTTGATGGGAAGATGTCCTATCTTCTTAGGGATAAGAACACACGTACCCTGAGAGATGCCTACAAAATAGCAATAGACATTGAGATTAATAGACAAACCTTAGGGAAGATGGGGAAGAGAGAGGATGGTAAGTTATGGAAGGAGGCAAGGGGACAAACAAGAAAACCTATCAAAGAGGATGATAGGGTTGACAAATTGATAAGTGTAGTGAAATATATTATTTCCAAGATGGACATAAATGATAAAGGTTTTCATGACAATAAATATCAGTACTAGAGGTATGATAGACAACCAAATCTGAGGGACATGCCATATAGAACAAATTGGAAAGATGGACAGCTGGTCCTTGAAAATAAGGAAAACTAGAAGACAAAGGAGACCCCTGATCCTCTAAAGAGAAATAGCACAAACAATGTGGAGAACACCCCTTGGTGTACTACTTGTAACATGTCTCACTCTTCTTACCAATGTTTTGTAGCTCAAGCTCTAGCTAATCAAATGGAGGATGGAAATGAACAGATAGGTTCAGGATAAGAAGGCCTTGTTGTAAATATGTTTACTATAAGAAGACCTTATCCATGGTCTCTAGAAAATAGGAAACCCCCTAAAAATGTAAGTGATAAGGGAAGACAATACCAAGAATAGTACTCACAAAATTCTTCTGATTCAGAAGACAAAGCCGGTTCCATGCCACAAAGAACTATTAATGCAGTAAGTGATGATAAGGAGCATCCCCATTTTAGATTGTCAAGTGATGAGGAAAAGATATCCTTGACCATAGCAGCAATAAATCAGGCTATGAGTGCATATAATTTGAGAAACAGAAGGGTGGAGCCTGGACAAGGCAAACTTGCTTCTATGTTTATTAAAGAAGGTGCCCCAAAATTTGCTACAGAATCTCCTACCAAGGATAATAAAGAAAATAAAATTACTAGATAGGAAGAACCCTCTTCTATCCAATAGGAGAAAGAGGAAGTGAAAATAGAGGAACAACTTGTTGCTGACAAGACTAAGAAAGGTAAGAGAACAACTGATGTGTTTTCTGCATTTCCTACATTTGACATGAAGCATGCTCTTACACAAATAAAAGTATTAGTTCCACTGATGGAGATGTTGAAGATAAAAGAGCACATAGAAGTTGCAATGTCAATTTTCAAAGGGATTAAAGATATCCCTATTCCAAACAAGAAAGAGAATAAGAAAAAGGAAGTTGCATTTGAACTAGACACCCCTATATTGTATGTGGGTAACATGATTACTCAAGAGCCATCTCAATTGGATCCATTCTATGTTACTTTGTTAATAAATAATAAGCTTGTAAAGAATTACATGATTGATTCTGGTGTTATTGCCAATATCATGCCATATGAAGTAATGAAGGAATTAGGAATAAGTGTAGACACTTGTTATGGGAGATGCTATGCCATGGACAATAGAGAGGTCCATGTGGTAGTAACTTTTAAGGGAGTTGAGGTAAAGATAGTTGTATTTCCTAAGGCCACATACAAGATAGATGTTTTTTTTGTGGATACTCAACCCCATCATGGAATGTTGTTGTCAAGACAATGGTCTATAGCAGTAGGGGGCATGTACAATTAGATCTGTCTTATGCAAAAATCCTAGTAAATGGGAATGAAGTGAAATTGTATAGAGAGACACATGCACCAATCACTTTTGAAAGGGAGCCAAGTGATAAGCTCAATTTTTATGTTGAGGTGGACATGGAAAACTTCATAGTGGAAAAAATCTTTCCAGAATGCGGAAACATTGATCCACTGGTGGACAAATTGTGCACACAATAGAATGGCCTATGGAAAAAAAAATTTGATGGAGCTTGTTCAAAAGAAGGATAGGAGTTGGTGTCCTATTAATTTCTCCATCAAGTGCCACTTTCAAGTATTCTTTCTTATTATCTTTTCTCTGTACAAATAACACTACTGAGTATGAAGCCCTATCTTTAGGGTTAAACATAGCATCTAGGAATGGTATCAAATGCTTAAAAAATTTTGGGGCCTATGAATTGGTAGTAGCCCATGTTAGATCCAAATATGTTGTAAATAATGATAGGTTAAAATTGTAAAAATATCTAGTATGGGATCAAATAGAACTATTTGATGCTTTCAACATTAATTGGGTTGAAAGATCAAAAAATATTATGGTTGATTTCTTAGCCAATGTTGCTCTGAAAAGTGATGATTCTACTTTGATAGGAGTATATATTGTAGAAGTCAAGAACAGACCTGTTGTGCCAGATAATGTCTACAATTGGAAAGTTTTTGAGGATGACCAAGATATCCTCAGGTTTTTACAGTGTCTTGACCATTTTGAGGGTCAACATGTAGATTGTAATGCATTGGTGGAAGTAGTTGATGGCAAGGACATGGTCTTTGGTAATGAGGTGGTTCATCTCAGTTCAAATCAGATACCCAAGGGGTTGGTTGAACTAGAGGCATTGTTTAATGACCAAGATAACTTTATTCCAAAAAAGAGAAATGCCAAATTGGAGGACCTTGAAGAGGTAAACTTGGGATCAGAGGCAACACCTAAAAATGTATACATTGGAAAAAATTTAGATCCCCATGTTAGGAAAAACCTAATTAAGATTTTGAGAAAACATAAGTAGGTTTTTTCATGGTCTTATGAGGATTTAAAGGCTTATAGGGAGGACCTATTTCAACATGAATTCCCCTTAAAGCTAGAGATTAAAAAAATTAGGCAAAAGCAGAGACCTATCAATCCATTATTGGCCCCTAAAATGCAACAAGAACTAATAAGGTTGAGACAAGATGAGATTATCCAACCTATAAGACATTCAACCTAGGTATCTAATTTAGTCCCAGTCAGGAAGAAAAATGGTGACATAAGGTTGTGTGTGGATTTCAGAAATCTGAACCGAGCATCTCTAAAAGGCAATTATTATTTGCCAAATATGGAAGCAATGTTGCATTAAGTCACTAGTTGTGACTTATTGTTGATGATGGATGGCTTCTTAGGGTATAACCAAGTACTGGTATAGGAATCAGAGTAGTTTAAGACTGCATTTACTACCCCTTGGGGAACTTATGTGTACACCAGGATGCCATTTTGTTTAATGAAGGCAGGAGCAACATTCCAATGAGCCATGAATGTTGCTTTCAAAGATTTTATTGATCTATTTATGGTTATTTATCAGGATGACTTGAAAACATATTCTAAGGAAGAAAAATATCATTGTGATCATCTTGAAAAGGTGTTCATCAAGGATGTTGAGTATGGTGTGTCTCTGAATCCTAAGAAGTGCCAGTTTGCAGTAACAGAGGGAAAGTTACTAGGGCACATTGTATCAAAGGAAGGAGTAAGGATTGACCAGAAGAGGATAGAAGAAATCCAAAAGGTCCTTTCCCCAAGAAATGTAAAAGGAGTGCAGTCTTTCTTAGGAAAGATAAATTTTGTGACAAGATTCATTATCAATTTTGCAGAAATCGTCAAACCAAAAAAAAAAATTTTAAAGAAAGATGCTAAGTTCCAGTGGGATGATGAGGTGCAGGTTTCCTTTGATAAGATCAATAAAACAATCCATGAATCCCCTATCTTAAGGTATCCTGATTATTCTAAACCTTTCTCACTTTTCTCCTTTGCATCTTTCCATACAATAGCTGTTGTTTTACTATAAAAGGATGAAGAAGGACATGAACATCCTATTGCAATTTATAGCAAGTCACTCCAAGCTACAGAATTGAATTATGAGGTAATGGAGAAGTAGGCATATGCATTAGTCAAGGCTATTAAGTCATTCAGGACTTATCTAGTTTGTTCAAAGGTAATAGCATATGTACCTCATGCAGCTGTTAAAGACATTCTGACCCAAGCAGAGGTCACTCGGAAAATATGCAAATGGATAAATAGATTCCAGGAATTTAATCTAGAAATCCATATCACAAAACCGGTGAGAGGATTGGGCTTGGAAAAGCTCATGACAAAGGAGAATATGGATTTGGTGCAAGTGAATAATATGGAGTTGCAAGACTTAACACTCACTAGCATTAAAAGACAACCGTGGTATTCTGATATTGTGTACTTCCTCAAAAATGACAAATGCCTTGATACTATGGGTGACAATCAGAAAAGGACTATAAGATTGCAATCCTAGAAGTATACATTAGTGCAAGGAGAACTGTACTAGAAAATAGAGATAGCATCCTATTGTTGTGTCTAGATGAAAGGCAAGCAGATAAAGTATTGAAAGAAATGCATGCATGCTTGTGTGGGGGACATTTCTCTGTTAAAACAACTGCCCACAAAATTTTGAGGGATGGTTACTATTGGCCTTATATTTTGAAAGACTCTTTTAGCTTTGTGCAAAAGTGTGAACCTTGCCAAAGGTTCTCTTCCAAATTGAAATCCTGAGGTGCTCTATTGCTGAATCTAGTACAAGATCAAGCCCCTTTTACTATGTGGGGAATTGATTTCATTGGGGAGTTTGCAGAAAAGTCCAGTGGAGGACATAGTTGGATCCTGGTTGCTACAGACTACTTTACAAAATGGATTGAAGAAATCCCTACAAAAGGAGAAACCAATAAATTTGTCATTGATTTTATGATGGAAAATGTCTTGACTAGGTTTTGTGTCCCTTTAAAGTTAGTAACAGATAATGCCAAATGTTTTAGGTCTGGAGATTTTCAAGAATTCTATGATGAGAATGGAATTTTCATTCATATTCCTCTCCATATCATCCACAAGCAAATGGATAGGCATAATCAAGCAACAAAAGTATTCTACAAATTTTGAAGAAGACCTTGGAGAAAAATAAGAGGGCATGACATTCAAAACTGAAATTAGCCTTGTGGGCTGATAGAGTGACAATTAAAGTAGCTACCGGTAAGTCAACCTTTGAACTAGTATATGCAGTACAAGCCAAGTTGCCTGTGAATAATTTGTTGCATGTTTACAAGTTTATCATGGATCAAGAACTAAAAGTAAATGATGCTCTACAAGATAGGATGATCCAGTTGATTGAGCTTGATGAGAACAGAAGAGAAGGGCAGAAGAAAAACATAAGAAATCAGAAAAAGATGAAGTACTTGTTTAACAAAAAGGGCTAGTACCAAAAAATTCTAGCCAAATGACATGATATTTCAATGGAATGTCAGGGCTGAGGATAAAGGAAAGCACAAGAAGTTTGAATCTTTATGGTTGGGGCCCTTTATTATTCATCAATTTTTTATAAAGGATTCATATCTTTTGAAGAATATGGATAGTGAGGTGTTTGAATTTCCAATGCATGGACAATTCTTAAAGCCTTTATTTAATTAAGTTTTTCTTTCCATGCACAGTAGTTTTATAATCTATGTACAGGTGTGTTTGTTTCCAAGTCATGTGTTTATTTCTACAGTAGGTTAGTCTAGTTTTGGTCTACCATCCCAAAGATCTAGTTTCTTGCATTGAACTTGCATTCAAAGCATCCTCGGATAGAGCCACTGTTGGGTCTATTTAGGTTTTTTGAGTCATGCTAAAATTTTGGTTCCCAGTGTCAGTTTGTGCCCTAAACATCGAAGTGTTTTCTAATGTGCCCTCAAATTTTTAGTAAGTGTTTATATGCCAAGCAATTATGATTTGAAAATGCATGAGAACCCTAAGCCCTAAGTCCTAGTTGTCCTTGGTAGGGTTTGTGTTGCCTAAAATTGAAAAAATTGTGCCCTAGAGTCTTATGTTTTCAAGTTGACCTTTTTGAGAATGTCTTTTAAGTCTTTAAGTCTCAGGAAGTTGGCAGTTAGTTCAAGCATTCAGCGACCTAGCACAGCAGTCATCTCTAAATCTCAAGATCTTGGCAGTTAAGCTGGTAACATTCAGCAATTCAGTGATAAAGTAAAGGACATAACAATGGATGTTATTCACGCGATCTCGTAATGAAATGATTAAGTCATAAATCATTTAGAGATCAAGCATAGAACGTTGATTCTGGCAAAGATCAAGGGCTACCGCTGAATCTTGTCAGTTAAGTCGAGGTTAGAAAAACATTCAGCGATCTGGAGAGAGCTTTTATTTCTGAATCTCCAGAAGAGACCATAGTTAAGTATAACATTCAGTGATCATGAGACTTGTTCTAGCCTTGAATCTTTGAACGGAGGTTGAGTTAAGTTAAATCTTAAGAGATTAAGTGTTGACCATTGATGCAGTCTCAGATGTGTAGCTAGTGTTGAATCTCTAGATAAATAAAGACAAGCAAGAAGTATTAAGCAATCAGGAGATAAATTACCAAGTTAATGAGATGTTGACACGTGTCTAGGAGTAAAATGAGATGGGCGGTAGGCACTAAGTCTTGGAATAGAACCTAAGGTTAAGAAAGCATTCGGCAGTCTCACAAAAGCCTTTATCTCCAAGTCTCCAGATTAAATCAAGTAAGGTTTAAACCAGGCCAGTTCAAAATCAAGTAAGGTTTGTTGTAGTAAGATTTGGACCATTGATAAAGATAATGATCTATGGCTAGTGCTAGATCGCTAGATAAAATTCAAAGTATTTCTTTCTTTTAGAGATATGGCGAGGACCGTTGATATCTTTTAAATCATGTGGTGTGCGCGTGATCTTAGAATGTGACTGGAGTTAAAGCTTCTATCCAGTGACTTTGAGTTTGCTTTATCTCTTAATCTCCAAATTTAACTATAGTCAAACCAAGTTAGGCAAAGTTACATTTAGCAATTCAGAGATAAAGGAAAATGAATTGCTCAAAGTTAAAGCCAAAGAACATATGAAATATTGATCTGACGGTCGGTGCTAAGGCTCAAAGACAAAGTTGTGCGAGATCTAACCTTGAGCCATTGCACCGATGTGACACTTGGAATGATTGGATCATTGGGTCCCAGGTTTTCTAAGAATTTAAAGAGGAAAAATATTTGTTAAGATCTTGTGGTCAGCGCTTTTCCTTGAAGAGAAGATGGATGACAGTTAGTGTTCAAGGCATTGCGCCTCTTCACCATGTGTAAAGTGGCCAAAGCTTAAGACAAGGTAAAGATCGAACACTTTTCTTTTGATCCAACGGATAGTGCAAATCCTTGAAGGAGAGATGATCATGAGATACTCATCAAGGAATTTCTCCCTTGCACCACGTGTCCCAAATGGGTCTGGCTCAGCGTTGAGAGTAAAGTAAAAGGCATTCATGTTAAATCTGATCATGTGGCTGGTGTATTGCCTCAAGCCAGAGATGTAAGGTGATTAGTCATTAAGGCATTGTGCCTGTATGACATGTGTCCTATTTGGGAGGTAGGACCTATCATCGATAAAGTGATGGTCAGTTACAAATCCAAGGGTTAATGTGGATTATGTTGAAAGGTAAATTGTGAGTCGTTGATCCAAAGAAGATCCTACAGCTTTTGTGTAATCTCTTAAAGTGATTGGAGTTAAGTGAATCATTTAGTGACCTAGAGATTTTTATTATCTCTGAATTACATCATGGTTAATTAAATTCAAGTAGATTTACATTGCGAGATTCAGAGATACAAAGAGATGAATTAATCAAGGTTAGAAGGAAAGCCAGAGGTGAAGTAAATTAAAGTTTGTATAGCTGGCACTGAATCTTGGGATAAAATCAGAGTTTAGTAAATCATTTAGAGATTGAGCAAGGACCGTTGATTGAATAAAATATCTATGGCTAGCGCTATATCTCGTAATGTAACCCAAGTCAAGAAAATCATTCAGTGATTCAAAGATAAGCCTTATCTCTGAATCTCCATACTAGGCCTGAGTTAAGGTAAACATTCAAAGATCACAAGACTTGGTTGGTCACTGAATCTCCAATTTCAACCTGAGTCAAAGTGAAGGAGTGATCAGATTAAATAAGAATCATTGATCAAGACTCAGATGAGTGGTGTACGCTAAATCACTTGGTTTAACCTGAGTGACATAAAAGATTCATAGATTATGAGATAAAGAAAAGGCTCCAAGTCTATAGATAAACCACAAAGTTAATAAAGTGTTCAGCGACTTGGAGAAGACATTATCTCTAAATCTCCAGATAAATCATGGTAAAGCTGAGTGTTGTGAAATATTAAGGAGCTTGTTCTCACACCATTTCAAAGAAATAAAGTAAATAACCAGGGTTGAGGAAAGGTAGGAGATCTTGACAAAGTACAAGTACTCTGCTGATTTGTAAGAAAAATAAGAAAATCAAACCAATCAGATGTCATCTAGGGCTTTTTAACATTTTATAAGGTTTTAAAAGAGAAAAGCACTCACAAATTTTTTCTGGCTCTCAATTCAAATTCAATTACCTGTCAACTTCATACACCATGGCTAGCACAAAATTAATTTCAATACATGTAGAGTAATTGCTGAAGTGATTGAGAAACATCTTTCAGAGTTCTCGACTAGATTGATGCATTGATTATTCAATGATAAATAGACTCAGCCCTTATACATTCTGCTTATAAGTTTTCAGAAGAGCGGAGCAAGAATTTGCAAAGTTGCAGATATTTGTGAAGAGAGGCATGTTTCAGAAAGAGATAATTGAAAGACTAGAAAATATGAGTCAACCAGAATCTAGCAAAGCTTCAACTAGTGGGGGAAGCAAGGATACAGAAGAAGAGCATAAGGTGAAAAGGAATTACTTAGAAGAGTTCATTACTTTTCTTCCAAGATTGAATCAAAATAAAAAGGTTAGTGATTAATTCTTCTTAGATTTCATGTCTGGCTGTAGAGACCTTATTACCCCAAATTGTTCTAGGTATCATTTGTTCAACTACTTCTATAGTAATAGAGATAGATATATCCCTGTCTCAAATCCTTGGACACTAGGTTTGGCCAAATTGATAGTCTCATATGTCTTTCTGGATGCAAACTTGCTAGTTGAATTGGACAAGAGGTATGATACAGTCTCTAAGACCATTAGAAAGCATGATGAGACAACCCTAGACACCTTGAATAGGTCTTCCTTTATGAAATATTTTGGTATCTACCATGCCTCTAGCACACAAATTGATCTGAGCAAACTGAGAGAAAAATATAGTAAAGAGATCAATCTGGTTAAAAATTTGATCCTTGATCACATGCCTAGGTCAAATAAATATGTATCCCCATTACCCACTTCCAATAATGCACCATATGAATTCAAGGATATGCACTTCTACATGAAGTACTTATCATACAGGTCATGTAGAGTGTTGGGAATTGACGGGCACCTGGAGAGAATGCCTTTAGATTTGTTGATGATCATCTTGTACGTCCAAAATTCCCATGTGAATACTGACTTTGATTATATTCAATATATCATTGACAAGATGCATTGGGGTTCTTATAAGTATTCAGAAGAAAACCAACCCAAAATTCATGCATTACTCAATTTTAATGCATTCGATTATTTTCCACAACATAAATGACATGGATACTCATAATTTGAGACCAAGGACACACATCTAGGGCTAGCCAAACCCTGTGTAGTTCTGGATTAGGGTCTGGAACTATACTTGCAATGAGAATGAGTTATATGGTTTCCAAAATTGGAATGTGCATCCAATTTTAACTATGTTGGGTGCAAATATAACCAGGTTATCGATCAAGGTGCTAAGGCTTCTAAGGCCTTGTGAGTATGTTGATAAGTGGCTAGGAGATCATAATAGGGGAGACTTTTATCTGGAGAAGACCTACACATTAATCAGGGTCTATGGGTGTCCTCAGCCCCAACATATACTTCCAAAGTATGTTCCTCCAAGGGTTTCCTTAATGGAATTCATTTGGAAAATAGTATGGATAGATAAAGAGCACTTGGCCCTTCACATGAAGGGTGCATTTACACCAAGGAAGTTCCATATTGTTGAATTTATTATTGGGAAGAAGGCCATGGAGGGAATAGACAAATGTTTGGGGAAATTTAAGATGAGCATGGCCCAATACAGCTATGTAGACCCTGAGGGTTTTATATAAGGAGTGCTAAGAAATTTCTCACACCAAGTGTCACTAACATCAAGGAGCATGAAGGATGTGATGAAGAGGATGTTATAAGAAATGTTCTTGATGAGGAAGAAGCTGAAAAGAGAGCAGGAAAATATTTAGACCTACTGCACCTACAAAAATAAATGAAAAAAGTAAGGATTCCTTTTAGAGGTTTCTTCCTAGGAGTGCCTTATATGACTAGGGTTACCCAAATAATTGACTCCTATAATATCTTATATAGTCAATTAGAGAATCAAATAGAAGAGAAGCAAAGGGGGCCTAAACAACACTCATCCTTTGAGTATGAGGAAGACAATGAGGAAGGATATAAGATTTATATCCCTCCTCAGATGGATCAGCCACATGGTTCTAAATAGAGCTCAGAGGCTCCTAATACTAAGGCAACAAGTCAGCCTCCTAGGAAAAAATAGAGAACAAAACAAGGAGGACCCTTGCAGTTGGAAGCACAAGGAAAGAAGAAAGACATAGTAATTGCCCTGGCTACTGGTGAAAGACATTATCATCACCAATTAAGGAAAAAAATCAGAGAGGGAAAGAAAAAGGAAAAGGAGATCCAGGAGGAGGTTGAATTTCCCCTCCAATTATGTCAGGATGAGAGAGAACTCTACCAAGAAGAGTTTTTAAATGATGGTGCATTTATTAAGATTGATGAATTCAAAAAATTTCTCATCTAGAGAAAGAAACAAGAAATTGGATCCCAATTATAGATAATAGAGGGTGATACCCTAGGAGATGAAGCCTTGCAAGCTCTAAACGCCTATGACCCTGACTCTGAAACCATCACACCAGAAGAGGCTAGGAAATTGGTGAAGTCTAGTGGATTTTTGCTTGTGCCTAGATGGGATCTAGCATCTGCATTCATTATTGATCAGATCAGGAAGCAACCAAAAGCTCAATTTTCCTTAGAGACTAGGATAGGAGAAATGATAAGAGGTTGTGGATATGATCCAAAGTCCCAAACTCTCACTATGTGGTCCTTGGCCCCAAGAACTCAGAATCCATCTCTGTTCAGTGTAGAGGAAAAGATGGATGGGGACAAGATCATTTGGACTGTCCAAAACACCTCCGATTTGGAAATATCCCAGGTTGTCACTCACTTTGTCTGCTTGAATGAGGCAAAAATAGAGCAGTTATAAACAATATATGGAAGGCTCTTTGATGAGTCAATTGTCGTTGCAAAAGATAGAGAAAAGGGCCTAATGAAGATCAAGGCATGGCAAGAGGAGGTGGAAACTTTGAATAAATAATTGGAAGAGGCCTCCAAAGCTCTTCCTCCTCTAGCTCAAGAGGTTTTAGTTGTGTATCCTGATGTCACTAAGGAGCCTGCATAAGAAATAGAGACAGTGGACAAGGACAGGAATGAGGTTTCCCTCTCTACATTATTGAACATCTTGCAACACAGGATAAGTCTACTTAGAAAGTGGATGTAGTATACAAGGCATATATCAAGTTGATGTTGGAAATAAGATAAGTAACTAAGAGGGGAGGGGTGAATCAATTAAAGAATTCTCTTGTCCCTTAGATCTCTTAAACAATATAACATTGTTACTCAGTTAATTAAGATATTCTTCTGTAACTCTAGTGTTAAAGAAATCTTTATGATATCTAATGCAATTATACTTTAGTGATTACGTGTAGAAACATAAATCATGAAAAAAAATATATATACATAGGTGACACCAATATTTAACATGGAAACCCAATATGGGAAAAACCACCAATTAACTAGTTACTATTTTTCACTCTTCTGAAGTGAGTCTTGCTAGGAGCCAACCCTGTTAAAGGTTACAAAACACACTGTTAGGTGTGACCCTGTTAGAGGATTTAAATCACCCTATGAGGAGTGGCCTTGTTAGAGGTCTTTAACACTTACACATAGAAATGCTCCCTTATGAGAGGATTTACAAAAATATTGTTAAGTCTACTTTGTTATGAGATTTGAGATCACTGTTACAATTGTTAGAAAGTAAAAATGAATTGACCTGTATGTGTAAGCAATTGTATTTTCTTATTCATATCTTTGTTCTAGTTATAATTAGATCCTTACTGATCAAATATTCTATATCAGCTCTGAGTTTTCTGTGCTCAATCAAAATCCCATCTGATTTTGCCTTCACTCTTCGTATCACAGAATTCCACACTTCTGCTTCTCTTCCACTTTTGTACACTTCCACACATTCAATCCAAACTTGACCTGTCATATATATGATAAGCCCTGTTAAGTCGGCTTGAATATACTTCTAAATAAGTAATAAATCACAATTCAGTCGGCCTCACTATTAGTCGGCTGACAGTGAATAATCAACTCGGTCAACACTGAGTTTCTTTGATGCCCGACCATGACTGAAATGCCCAAATGACTTGGTCAACACTGAAAAAATATTTCTATTCACCAACTATGCTCACTCTGAATGTATACATTTGTGTAACATCACTACATAAGTGTAAATACATGTGTAACATCAATGACAATACACAATTGAATAATTATCTTCAACAATCTCCCTCTTTTGCATTGATGGAAACAAAACATGTCATAATACAAATAATTGTAGAGCAATAGAAAACTTTCTATAATGTCTTTAGCTTCATTCTGATTCTCATCCAAAAACTCCCTCTTTCATCAAACTCAATCTCTTGATAAGATTTCTCCCTCTGACATTAAACTCTTCCTTTTTCTGTTATGAACTCTCCTTTAAGTAATTTCTCGTGTATTATAGAAAACTCTCCCTCTTTTTTATTATTCTTATGTATTATAGAAAACTCTCCCTCTTTGAAAACAGATACCAAAGACTTCATCTCCACAAATACTAAGTATCAATACCAATAGTCAATACTATTTTTCTTTGTAATGTACCTTAATGTACTAATTCATCTACAATGGGCTCTGATGTATCTGCATCAACTGATATATCTTTCACTATGGCTCGGGTTGATGAATCACTAAACTATATTTTAGTGAGATTTAGTTAGGGGAAGCACCCCTAGCTTTCCTCTAAGATACAAAAATGCATCCTTAGGTAAAGGTTTGGTGAATATGTCTGCAACTTGTTCTTTAGTACTCACATATTCCAAACTTACTTCTTTATTATGTACTAATTCCCTCAAGAAATGATACTTTATTGCTATATGCTTGGTTTTGGTATGCATCACAGGATTCTTTAAAATGTTAATGGCACTGGTGTTGTCACAGTAGATAATAATTGGTTCTTTCACTTCTTCCTTCATTCTTGACAACAACTTCTTGAACCATATGATGTTTGAAGAGTTCACTGCTGCAACAACATATTCTTCCTCTATTGTAGACTAAGAGATACAATTTTGTTTCTTGCTAGTCCAAGATACTAACCTCTTTCCAAGAAAGAAAGCTCCACCACTGGGCCTTTTACTATCATCAACACTTCCAGCCCATTCAGCATCAGTGAATGTCTTCAAATCAAAGTTCCCACCTTTCTTATACCATAAACCATAGTCTTCAGTACCCTTCAGATATCTCAAAATTCTTTTGATTTTCATTAGGTTATTGTCTCTGGAATTAGCTGAAAATATTGCAACAATACCAACTGCTAATGCAACATTAGGTCTGGTGTGAACAACATATTACAATTTTCCAATCATGGATCTGTAGTTAGTCTGATCTACCTCCTTTGAATCATCATCCTTAGATAATTTTTGTCCAGCACGCATGGGTGTTCTAACTGGTTTGGAATATTCCATTCCAAATTTCTTGAGTATCTTCTTGATATATTTTGATTGAGTAATGTAGATACCATCCTTCATTTGATGAACTTGTAATCCAACAAATAATTTTATCTCACCAAACATAGACATCTCAAATTATTTACTCATAGCTACAGAGAATGCTCTGCATAAGTCATCATATCCAGTGAACAATATGTCATCAACAAATATCTCTACTAACAATATTTTGTTCTTTGGTCCTTCTTTGATGTATAGGATACTATTATCATTGGTTCTCTAAAATCCAATATTTACTAAGTAACCATGCAGTCTTTCATACCAGGCTCTAGGTGCTTGCTTCAGTCCATACAATGCTTTGTGTAGCTTACAAACCATATTCCTTCTACTAGGATCAATGAATCCTTCAGGTTGTTCAATGTAGACTTCTTCTTCTAGGATTACATTCATAAATGTAGATTTCACATCCATTTGATATACTTTGTATCCTTTATGTGTAGTATATGCCAGAAGAGTTTTGACTCCTTCAAGTCTTGCAACATGAGCAAAAGTTTCTCCATAATCAATACCTTCTTCTTGAGCATATCCTTTATAAAATAGTCTAGCCTTGTTTCTATACACTTCACCATTTTCATTCATCTTATTTCTAAAAACCCACTTGGTTCCAATCACATTCTTTTCCTTTGGCCTGGGCATAAGAGTCCAAGTTTTGTTCTTCTCAATCTGCTCAATTTCTTCATTCATTGCCTCTATCCAACTTTCATCATTCAATGCATCTTTAACAATTCTAGGTTCAAGTTCACTTATTAAACATGTACCTTTGATTTTTTTCCTTGTCATTACACCTTCTAACTGATCTCCAATTATTTTCTCATGTGCATGATGCCTTCTAACATATCTAGAAATTATTGGATCATTCAGTCTTGATTCTGGACTTGATCCACTAGGTCTATCATTCTCAAACATTCTTTCATTTTCTTATGTCTGATGCTTGGGTCTACTATCTGTGACTCAGGTTCCTCTGTCTAAGACTCAGTTCCCTCTGTCTGTGACTTGGTCTCTTCTACCAACATCTTGGGTTAGACAGTTTGCAACTCAGGTTGTACAGTTTATGTTAGTATATCCAATGGTTGATAGTTCTATTGTCCAATCACCATTGCTCGAGTCATAGGCATATTAGGTTCATGATACACAAATTTCTTGTAGTCTTCAGGCTCTTTACTGCTCTATTCTTCACATCTTTCTGCAAACTCATCAATCTTGACATTTACACTTTCTATGAATTTATGAGTAGTAAGATTAAGACATTTGTATGCTTTGCTTTTACATGAGTAACCTAGGAATATTCCTTCATCACTTTTTGCATTTATTTTTCCATTTCTTGCTTCCTTCAAGATGTAAAATTTACTTCCAAATACTTTGAAATAATGAACATTAGGTTTATAGCCATACCATAATTCAAAAGGTGTCTGATTACTACCTTTCTTCAGTTGAACTCGGTTAAAGGTGAACACTCTAGTGTTGATGGCCTCCTTCCAGTATTTGGCAGCAACATTCTTTTCAATCATTAGGGTTCTGGGACAATCCATAATGGATCTATTTCTTGTTTCTGCTATTCCATTTTGATGTGGTGTACCAAGGGCAGATACCTGTCTTTTGATTCCTCTTTCATTACAAAATTCATTGAAATCATTAGAAATGAATTATCCTCCTCTATCAGATCTTAGACATTTTAGTTTATTTCTTGTTTCCTTCTCAACTCTTGCAAGATACAATTTGAATTCTTGAAAAGCTTCTAATTTTTCTCTGAGAAACATGACAGACATCATTCTGGAATGATCATCAACAAACAGAATAAAAAAAAATTCTCCAGTATAGATTGTTATTCTAATTGGTCCACAAAGGTCAGTGTGTACCAATTCCAATATTTCATCAGTATTGTAATTCTTGCTTTTGAAACTTGTCTTGCTCATCTTTCTGATTTGACATTGTTTGCATGTCGCTAACTCGGGTTTCTTGAAAATAGGAATACCTCTAAATCTCTTGTTTTTTATTATGTTTACCAGATTATCAAAATTTACATGACACAACCTTTTATTTCATAGCCAACTTTCTTCTACTTGTGCAATGAAGCATGAACCTTTAGTGAGTTCAAGATAGAATAGATTACCTTTTGTTTGCCTCCCAGTTCCAACTAGGTTCCCTTTACCATCTAGGAGCTTGGCCTTACCATTCATGAATTCTACCTTGAATCCAATGTTTTTTAGATGTGCTACACTGAGTAGATTTATCCTTAGTCCTTCAACCCAATAAGCATTATCACATTTGATTCCTTCTGTCAAAGTAATGCAACCTTTTCCTTTCACATAGTAGGGTTCATCATTCCCAAAACTGACACTCCCACCATCATAGCATTCAAGATGTTAAAATTTTGTCTTATCACCAGTCATGTGATGAGAACAACCACTATCAATTATCCATGTGTCATTTTTACTAATATGTGAGAAAAGTGTTGTCTTTTCATCTGACTCATCCTTTATAGAAATATAAACCATTTCATCTTCTTCTTCATCACTGTCAGAATCCTTAGAAATATAACAAGACTTCTTACCTTTTTCCTTGTATCTCTTGTAGTTCTTGAAATATTTCTTGCCTTTGTACTTGTTGAACTTTTTCTCATCTTTGTCTTCTTTGTTCGGACACTTGGCAGCAATGTGACCAACCTCATTGCATGAGAAACAAATCAATGGTATTTTACCTTTGTATTTACCTTTGTCAGCTCTCCTTTCAAGTAATGCTTCAATGATATCTAGATCTTCATCATCAGATTCATCATCACTATCACTTTCAATCTGCTTCCCTTTTGAGTATCTGTCCTTCTTACCAAGGTTTAATTTAGCTTTGAATGCAGACTCAAGATTGTTGGATCTAGGAGAATAATTGTCAGAGTTTTCCATCTCAAAAGTTGTAAGCCTTCCAACTAATGCATCCCAAGTTATATCCTTATTGCACCTCATCTCTTGAATAGCTAAAAATCTAATAGAATAGACAGGAAGTAAAGTTTTTAATACCTTGCTGACCACTATTGTATCTTCAATTATTCCTCCTGCAACTCTGATGGCACTCACAATATTCTTGATTCTTTCACTGATGTCTTTTCCTTCTTTCATTTTCATCTGGTCAAATTGTCCTCTGAGGCTTTCTTCTTTGGCTCACTTTACATTTGCATCTCCATGAATGTCATGTAACTTCCTCCACATATCATAGGTTGTAGGTTAGTCCTTGACTTCATCAAATTCTGAGTAGCTGAGTGGAGAAGCTATATCAATCATCATTATGTTATGAAGCTTTCATTCCATCATCTGTTCCATAGTCATAGTCCCTATTGGTTCCACATATTTTTTGTCCAAAAGTTGCAAACTAGCATCTCCAATAGTAGATAGATGTAGTTTCATCAACTCTTGCCATGCAAGGAAGTTGTCTTTGTTTAGCTTCGGGATCTCCCTTCTATAAGACATCTATGATCTTTAGCCTAGGCCTTGAAACCTTCTTTGAAAGCACTTGATGCTCTGATACCAATTGTTGGAAATGAGATAAGTAACTAAGAGGGGAGGAGTGAATTAGTTACTTCAAAACAAAACATTGTTACTCAGTTAATTAAGATATTCTTTTGTAACTCGGGTGTTAAAGCAATATTTATGATATCCAATACAACTATACTTTAGTGATTAAGTGCAGAAACATAAAGCATGAGACAAATAACATATACACAGGTGACACCAAGATTTAGCATGGAAATCCAATATGGGAAAAACCACCAATGTAACTAGTTATGTTTTTCACTCTTCTGAAGTGAGCCCTGTTAGGAGCCAACCTTGTTAAAGGTTACAAAACACACTATTAGGTGTGACCCTGTTAGAGGATTTAAATCACCCAATGAGGAGTGTCCTTGTTAGAGGTATTTAACACTGCAACATAGAAATGCTACCTTGTGAGAGGATTTACAAAAAGACTGTTAAGTCTACTTTGTTAAGAGATTTGAGATCAATGCTACAATTGTTAGAAAGAAACAATGAATTGACCTGTATGTGTAAGCAACTATCTTTGTTGATTTAGATCTTTGTTCTAATTATAACTGGATCCTTGCTGATCAAATATTATATTGCATCTCTGAGTGTTCTATGCTCATTCAGAATCCCATCTGATTTTGCCTTCACTCTTCATATCACAGAATTCCACACTTCTATTTCTCTTCCACTTTTGTACACTTCCACACATTCAATCCAAACTTGACCTTTCATATATATGATAATCCCTATCAAGTCAACTTGAATATACTTCTAAATAAATAATACATCACAATTCAGTCAACCTCATATAACCAATTAATTATACAATGTAAACCACTATTAGTCAGCTGACACTGAATAATCAACTTGGTCAACACTAAGTTTCTTTGATGCCCGACCATGACTGAAATGCCCGAGTGACTCGGTCAACACTGAAAAAATCTTTCTATTCACCAATTGTGCTTGGTTTGAATGTATACATTTGTGTAACATCACTACATAAGTTTAAATGCATGTGTAACATCAATGAGAATACACAATTGAATAATTGTCTTTAACAGTTGCCTGATTTAGAAATGGAAGTAAAGGACCAAATAAAAACTCTGGACCCATTGTTTTGTGTATGGTCAGGTAGAGGATCTTTGTTTGAGAGGAAAGAGACACTGCAACCCCATAGAGTAGACCTTCCAGAGTCAGTATGCTAGGTGGGAGAAATGATAGAGAAGATTGGCACATATTTATCCATTTTTAAGGGGAAGGCCAATAAAGTGCAATCAAAGATAGTCATGTTTGGTCCTGACTTTAACAAGTTCATCCCCCTTATCAGAAAAGAGAATGATGAGGTGAAAGTAGTTGAGGAGTGGAAGGGATAATTTGAATCCTTTTTTCCAGCAAAAGAGGTCTTCCTAATAGTGGACAATGTTCTTGATATGGACAGATTTAATAAAGCCCTAGATGAAGTATTCAAAGCTAAAACAGACTTTGTCAAGTTTGTTACAGATGTAAGGGCTATCACTGATGCTAGGTGGGAAAGACAACTAAAGTAGTTGTAGGGTATTAAGGATTTTAATTGGCCAATAGAGGAAGAGGTTACACTTTGGGACAACAACACTAAGCCCAAGAAGAAGAAGCCAACAACAATAGACCTAGATTTAATAGATAAGGAGTGAATGGCACTTGACACTTGATCAATGAGCACAGGGAGGGTAATTATCATCAAGACTAGTGTAAGTTAGCTTGTATTGATGGTCATTATGTCTCATAAAAACTTTTAGAAGTTACCTTGAACATCTACGAACAAAGGTGCCAGCTGCAAAAGATCCAAAATGATTGCAAATCAACTACTCAAGTTCTTTTCCTCCACCAACTGAAATTGTAATTGCTTTTTGTATTTTAGTGCTTTTTGCTTTTCCTAGCCATCCAAAGCTTGTTGCATCCTATTTCTTTCTATATTCCAAGATGGATAGTGTATACTATAAGTAGAAAGTTGTAATGTAATGTAAAGGATGGTGAATTCACAACTATGAAGCAGTTTTCTGATTTTTGTCTAGTTTTAAAGCTTTTTTTCATTTTGAATATACTAAAACATAGATATTTTAATACAATACAGTGGAGTTCCTGTTTCATATCTATGATTTATTCATGTGTTCATATTTCAATTCTTGTGTGTTAAATTTGTAAGGCAAGTTTAATATACTGTTTACAAGGTAGATGTGGGATTGCTCTTAAGTTTCTTCCAAGGGAGGGGTAATTCTTAAGGGTGGTTTCAGAGGGTTAAGTATTTTCATAAGAATTTGATAGATAGATATAGGAATGAAAAGATGATTTGTAAGGAATTTCATCTAGGTTCTAAGTGTTTTTTCATTAAAAGGTTTTTGTAGATGTATATTCATTTGAATCTTTGTCCTGGATTAGGAACTGGTATGGATTTGAATAGAAGTTATTATCATCAAACCTCAAAATTATAAATAACCTTTTTAGTTTATGTTGAAGAATATAGTTGTTTACCATTTGTATTGAATATTACAAGGAATTTTGTTGATTCCTTAAAGATTGAATCATTAGGTCAGCCTGTCTGAGTTTGGAACTCGAAGAGAAGAAGGATGAGAATCCTTATTTCACTAGTATTTGCTCTTGTCAAGTTCATAGTTCGGCTTGTAAAGCTCTACATAAGATTGGTTTTTAGCATTTTTAGAGTTTTCTATCAATAGTTATAGCAAAAGGCATGATAAAATCATTGTGAGAAGTTAATCCACTGTGTGATTTATTGAAAAGTAGTAAATCAAGAAAGGTACACCCACCTGAGGTGGAGCTCAAAGAGAAGAAGGATCAAATCCTTGTTAATTAGACTTTTACTTGTTTGAATGAAGAGTTGGGAATCATAGATTGAAGCATCAATGCTTCATTAGGATTTTGCAAGAAAAATCTCTTAACACCATGCTCATCATGATTTTTATGAAGGACATCACCTACAACACATGCTAAATGCAATTATCAGCTACATGCAAATGAGGATGGATATTAAAGAAACGCTCATACAACACTCATACTATCTAGCAATATGTATTAGATATTTTTATTCATCATCATCATTTGCATGTAGCTAATGTATGCATGTACAGAAGATGGCATGGACACTCTAAATGTAGCCATCAATTTGGAAAGTAAGAAAAATAAAAAGATATAACATTGATGGTAACTTGCAAAACAACTGATTTCTTATATTGGGCATCCATGTCCTCCACATTGTATGTTGTTGAGAAAGTTTTGTCATTGTCAATCTTGGGCAAAGAAATATTTATGCCACAATATTTTCAGATTTGAAGTAAAATAGTTATGTTCTATATATGCTCTAGTATATATATGCTCATAGAGTTATGTTCTAGTATATATATTCTCTACTATATAGTTATGTTCATATAGTTCTGCCATAAATGCTCTAATATATAGTTATGTTCATACATATATGCTCTATTATATATACTTTGTATATATAAGTGTGATAATGTCTCCTTGTTGAGAGTAAAGTACATATAAACCAATCATTATTATTAATCATGCTAATTATGATCAGCAATATGTATTTCTCAAAATCTATACTGAGCATATATTTTAAAACATTTTTAAAACTATTTTAAAACATATTTTATCTATATATATGTTCTAGTACATATGTTGTAGTATATATGGTCACCATATATCCTCCAGTATACATATGTTGTAGTATATATGGTCACTATATATCCTCCAGTCTACATATGGTGTAGTATATATGGTCACTATATATCCCATTTTGTGCTTTTGGTCTATAGCTGCCATGAAAGACTGAGGACTAGAGTCCAATTCAAAGCAAGATGTACACTGATAATTTATGTCCCTTCTAGTTTAGTGGATGCATTCATCAACTGCCAAATAATAAACACATAGGTTTAAGATACCTTTTACCAAGTTTGATATCTTTCAATTGGCACCATGTGTAGTAGGTGATACAGAATTGTGGAGAACATGACGTCCAAGAGGAAGTTGCAAAGAAAGATGTATGCATGTCTTTATTTCCATTTAAAATTTGAGGGAATGTGCACATCATTTATTAAATGAAAAAATACTCATATTAGGATGTCTTTCACTTACCTGTCAGACTATTTTCTGAAACTAATATCTTTGTTTTTGCACCATGTCCAGCAGACAATACAAAATTGTGCAGAATGAAGATGGTTAAAGATTGTATGCCTTAGAATCTGTATTTTGTAGAAGAAATTTGTCTTTTAAGTCCCATAAAAGTTATATATTATCACAGGCATGTCGGTTGACCTTCTTTTGCAGGTTAAGTATGAAGATGGTGACGAAGAGGAGCTTGAGTGGAGTGAATTGGGGCCGACATTGACTCCTTCTGATCATAAGTCTCTTTCATTCAAAAACATGCTTCGTGCATGTAACATATTTACTATGTATATATTTTGCAGTATATATGATCACCATATATCCTCTATTATACATATGTTGTAGTATATATGGTCACTATATATCCTCAAGTATACATATGTTGTAGTATATACGGTCACTATATATCCTCCAGTATACATATGTTGTAGCATGTATGGTCACTATATATCCTCCAGTATACATTCTCTATATATAAATGGTCACTATATATCCTCTAGTATACATGCTCTTTATTTAATGGATGTGATAAAGTCTCCTTGCTGAGTGTAATATACATTTTAACCAATCATTATTATTAATCATGCTAATTATGATCAATAATATGTAGTCTTGTTATGTATATGCTTATTTGATCATACAAGTGAAGCTATAAACATTAACAAGAATTCATAAATACAACTATGATGTGTCAATGTTTCACCTACAAAAAAATGTTGCACACAACCACTCAATAACTTATTACATCAATTGGTTAGTAAGATCAAATTCATTGAAAGCATAGAAAACCAAATGAAATCACTTTATTGATTCCTAGTCATGAAGATTGCAATCTAATTTTAATTGCTCTCATAATTAGCATATTAGATCATCGAATGGACAGTCATGAAATGGAACATTCAATCAAGAATGCCTAAAATGCATACAAACATGTTCAATTATGCTCCATTTTGATCAAATTGCATGAAATTGAACTAGATTATATTGATAAAATGAACTAGATTATTGCTAGAATAAAATTGCCATTAGTTCTATGCTAAAATTCACTATGCACCTATATGAAATGAGCTAGAAAGGCTGCATTATATAGATTTTTCCTTGGAGGGAAAAGTCTTCAAATTCAAATTAAAATTTGATGGTTGAGATGCACCCACGAGGATGGCTAAGATGGAAGTTTGGTTGATCCATGTGATTACTTCTTATTGGTTAGAGGTTTCAATTTTGAGGCATGTTGAAGGAATATTAATATCTTGAATTAATTAATTCCTTTTGATTAATTTCCTTAGCCATGTATTTTAAATTTTGATTTGATTTTTGACCAAGGCTAATTGTAGAATTAATGCCTCTTGGTGAGTGATCTAAGATTAGGATTTTTTATGAATTGTATATTTAAACTGATCTAGTTTAATTATATAATTGTGATTAGCTTTAAGTTGACAGTCTTGGTTAGGGTCTTGGAGATTTGATTTTAGATTAGGGCTTCTGAGTTCATCAGAACATTTTTAGGTGATTACATTTTCCCCTCTTTGAATTGACATGCTATCAGCACGTTGATTCAAAGAACATATGGTGTTGACTAGCGATCGAATAGCTGGATATGAAGTGATGCAACTATTCTTGATTAGAAATTGATTCCAAACTTGATTGGATGAAAAATGATTAAATTTGTTGGAGATTCTTGATTGCTTGATGAGACCAATGTGATGACCAGGGAATCAATTTGATGTGGAGTGATGAAACTGATTACCTATATGATTATTGAGGATAATAACACTTAATCAATTTGATGTGAAGCAATCAAATTTATTATTGTTACAGCGATGCCTGAAATCTTGATCTGATACTCAATTTGATGTGATACGATGAAACTGATATCTTTCAAGACCTGATTAAGAAAGATTGACCAAAAAACCAGTTTGATGTGATGCAATGAAACTGATTACTAGCAAAGATTTGAACAAATGATCAATTTGATGCAAAGCATTGAAACTGATCACTGTTTGAGAGTTTGACTATTTTCAATGAAGATACTATTAATTTGATGCGGTGTGTTGAAATTGATATCTCCACTCATGTTTATAACTTGAATTTTGATAAGAGCAAGCAATTTGATTTGAAGTGTTGAAATCACTCGCTCCAAGATTTGATCATTTGTTGATTTAGTACCATTGATTTGATATAATGTGTGATGAAGATTCCCCCAGCTACTGGAAATTGATTTACTTTATGACCTGATTGGTTGCAGAGTCAAATAAGAATTTGATAATGCCCCAGTTGTTGGAAAGATTTTGTAGTGTGATCACTTGATTAGAATGATTGATTATGCCCCCTTGGAATCAAAATGGACATGAGATTTGCTTGATTTCCAGGTGAAAACATCCAGATGAGAATGATAAACTTGGAATGGAGATTTTGATTCCAATAGAAAAGATAGTGGCAAGAACCACAAAGAAACTACTTCTCATTTGGTCGAAATCAGACTCTAGAGGACAAAGTTAGAGAAAAAAAGGTGCAATGAATGAGCAATGGTGTGGGTTAAAAGTTTGAAATTAATTACCCCAAAAATGAGATTAAATAGGGTAAGATATCAAAAATTACTATTTATATTTACTATTCATAGTGAGATAATTATAGAGCTCAGAGAGAAAATGTCAATCCCCATGCATAACCACCGATTCGAGACTATCTGGCGACACCATCAACCTGCCCACTACCCTCCAGTGGTATGTCGTCAAAATCCTCTTGTCAATTTTGCCATTAATGCTTGTTTTTGCTTCCATTTTGAAAGTTTCATGTTTTTACCTTAGAAAGACATTTTCGGTTAATGTAATATCATTTCTGGGGTGTTTCCTCACCTCTGGTTGTTCAAGTGTTGTCTCTCATTTGTAGAAGATCATTTCTGATAAATAGTCATTTCTAGTCAGTCTAATGTTGTTTCTCGTCAAAGAACCATCATCTCCAGGAAGAATAATCATTTGCGGGGAATATAACATCGTTTCCCATGAGAAAGATCATTTCTAAGAGAAACGTCACCTACAGTCCTTGAAACGTCATTTTTGGGGCAGTGAGCCGAAAACTTAGATTTTAAGTCTGAAATTTTATAAAGTCCAGATGCCTTTGTTGAGATGAACCTATTAGAATAGTTATCTACTGAATGTGTGCTATTACTTCCTTGTTTTCTCCAAGTCTGATTTTCCATGTCTTTACCTTTGTAGGTTGATAGAGGCACCTTACAGACACGAGGACCTTATCCTCGAGTTCTATCTATGATTTGATATTATTACTCAAGGACCATAGAGATATTGCCTACAACAGGCTAGGGTTTCTTTTAGAGATGCCTGAGTATAGGGTCAATCAAGTCTTATTGACAACTTTGATAGAGAGGTGGCATTCTGAGCATAACACCTTTCACCTTCCTACTTGTGAGATTACTATGACTGAAGAGGATGTATGAAGGATTCTTTGCATATCGTTCATGGGATATTTTTCATACTATGATTTGATGGGATGAGCCTATATGGATGTTGATGTTATGGTATTCCAGGATCCATTGATTATAGAGTGCCATATTACTTGGGAGCGGATAAAGAGACAGGGTCTCGCACTGCCAGGCATATTTGCAGGTTTGATCGATGGCTTCCTTGTACCTAATAGGAGTGTGTAGGGATTTTTTGTTGGATGGGGCAAATTACTGGAGGATTTACTGCACAATCCTCAACATTTATCCTATGGTACCTACTCCTGGCTCTCTTATATCATGATTTACATCAGGTGGTCTATCGGCAAGATAGATCTATGTCTATCGGTCTTATATTGTTGCAGTTTTGGGCATGGGAGCACATCCCAGTCACACATCCAGTAGTAGCTCGATCTCATCACAGAGATGCCCCATGCATTTACATGTATGATGGAGATATGGTGCAACTCTACTTGGGTAATTTGGAGTATTGGAGACAAGTCATTGATGATATGACACTCATGATCTGGTGGCCATATTTAGATTATGAGGAGTGGCAGAGTGATAGGCAAGAGATGCCTTTTGTTTGCACTGAGTGTTACCTGATTAGACGCACTTTGTATATCATGGAGATATTCATGGTGACACAAGTCTTGTGACAATATGGTATGGCATAGCTGATGCCCTAGGGTATGGCAGCTTATGCTAGGACACAAGATGTGGAGGCATAGTGGGGCCCTAGACTGAGATATGATACTGCACTTATTGAGCATCAGTGGTTAGTACCTGTTTGATGGGAGCTTTCTCCTAATATTATAGATGTCGGGATGACTACATATTATTCAGCATACTTTGTGCAATATCCATTTCCTTGTTTGACCTCTCCTGAGGAGGCAGTTCCAGTCATGGTAGATAAGGGTGATGATGGTGATGATGATGACAGAGGTGGTGGAGCCGTCAGGGCTACCTCTCACAGATGCTCTAGTAGTAGTGATGAGAGAAGTGGTAGAGGTCATGGTTGTCATCTAAGATAGGTTAGGGTACATATCAAAGGTCAAACATATCCAGTGGCTACGTAGGCACAATCTTTAGGATAGGTTCCTCCTGCATCATAGGTTCCTTCTATACAGGTTCCAACTTCCTCACAGGTTCCTCCTGAGGTTACTATTGTTTAGACTCCAGACATAGCACCGATGCTAGGGATATCTCATTGATTTCCTTTAATTCAGATGTCATCCTCATCACAGATGCCATCTTCAGAACATATGCCTTTCGGTACACATGTTACTACATCCGCACAGGTTTTTCTACAAGTGAAGGTGATGAGGATTACTAGCACAGGGATTCTTCTAGGTGTTCAGATTGGAACATAGAAAGGTACCTCACCTCCACAGCTGAGTATAGGTTAGATAGGTCCCACAGGTGTACAAGTACCCAGTCCTAGGCTGATAGGTACACCAATATAGGGTATAGGTGATGCAAAATTGATTTCATGGCTCCGTAGAGAGAGAGGTCAGGTACTGACCCAGATAGCTGTGTTATAGGCTCATTTGGCAGAAAAAGATAGAGCTTTGGACACAACACAGAGAGATTCAACCTTGCAGCATAGTAGGGCATCTTATTATTAGGCTACATACTTCTCAACAGTACCAGATCCTATTGCTAGAGTTACACCATTTTCACGAGCATTAGCACAGTCAGAGGTTCTAGACCTAACAGGTCTGATGTTCCCCCATGAGGACTACCAAGGGATGATATAGGTATTCAGTCATGATTGATTTTGAGCCATTATCTACATGTTTTATGATGATGTATTGATATTACTGTGATCTAGCACCATTTTGCTCGATTTGTATGATGTATCTCATGGACATTATTCAATATATGATGATATTCTTGTGTTTTGATTTCATTGTATCTTTTTCACTGATATGTTATGCTCTGTGAGATGATTATGATTATGTTTTGAGCACTTTACATAATTTCCTTATGTTATGGATGCAAATGTATGGATGCATGTATGCTTTTGATGCATAGATATGATGTAAGGTCAATGCTATGGATGCACATGTATGGATTTAATGATAATAAATGAAATGTAATTATACTGTCAAAAAATGGAAGCAGTTCCATTTAGGACTGGTTTATCCCATCAATTAGGTGGTTTGGGGTCATGTCAAATGCCTTGAATGGGTCTTTGACTTGGATCTGCTTTTTTCCACTGTTCTACCCTGTTTTCCACCTCTCTCCTACCTTTTTCTAGTATCCTACTCTGAAATCTTGAGGTTCTTGACCTCGGGGTCAAGGTTGACCTCGACCCTGACCCACGGTCCAAATTTCAAATTCTAGAGATCTCTAGATGTAGGGGTTTGGAAAGAATTATTTCCCGCTTCTGGGTCGGCTGTTTCAGACTTTGAAGTAACGACTCTTAAAAAGATATTTAATATAGGTCCACTTCTAGGGGTATAGGCCTAATTGGAATTTAATTCTCCTATGTCGACCTCTCTAGAAGTTTGTGCCCTAGAATTATATATAAGGAAGCCTTTCTCCTCTCATTTTCTAAGACTTACAGACCTAAGCACCTAAGCACACAAGACATGATATGATAATGATGGATAATCTATCAAAAGCATTCAAGAATTCAAGATTCAATTCATCAAGGAGATCTATTGGTATCTATTGATGGATTCAAGCTCTATCGAGCCCTCTTGTTGAATATTTATCCATTCAAGCTTCTTCCTATTCCAAGATCCATTCAAGATTGGTGTTGAAGATCTAAAGGCAATTGATTTGAGACATCCTACATTCTACATACATTTGGAGCATTCATACTTGTGGGTCCAAGGATTTGAATCCTCCACAAGGGTTTCAACATAAGCAAGGTGAATTGTTCTATTTACTTTGTTTATTACTGCAATTTCAATTCTATTATAAGGTTAATTCCAAAATCGAGGTCCTCCCCTGAACAAAAAAAAAAACATTTTTCTTGTAGGTACAGGTACAGAACAGTGAATCATAGAGTAGATTTGGATACCCTTTTCAATAAACTTTTGGGATCCGCAAACATAATTTCTATCGGAGCAGCACAGGTCAAGGTCAAAATAAAGGGGTCAAGGTCAAACTACATTTGGGTCAAGGTTGACTTGGAGCAGAAAAGGAAAATATTTATGAGTTTTCTCTATCTCTGTGTTTCTGTTCCATATTCGGTTGTAGAACTTCCAGAAACTCGGTACAGACATCAGAAAATAACAATTTCCAGATCTACTATACTTTGAGGTTGGTATGTCTTTAATTCATTTCAATTAAGGTTTTAATCATTTCAGATCTATTACACACTCTCCTTCTCTCCCTCACTCTCATTAATCGGGAATGTAAGGTTTGCCCTCTTTCTTCTTATTTCCAATTGATTGATTCATGTGTGCATTGATCATTTTATTGTGGTTAATCAATTTGGATCTTTCCTTTGTAAATTTGGGGCTAGGAGGAGAATATTACCTTCCCCAAACCTTTCAAAATATAAGTTCATTCATCTTACAATACATCCACATTACACATTTTTATCCTCTACATATTTATATCTTACAGTAATGAATGTGATTATGCAAAGGATGATTTTTATTTCAGTGACTAAAGATACTCAATCATAAGAGAAATGACATCTAGTTGAATGTTTGAAGTTTTATTTTCCCTCTTTAAATGTATGTTATTACAACCTTTCATAGCATCATTTCCTAGAAAAACCATGCAACTCCTAGAATGCAATGCAATGCTAGAATGCATATGCAACTTCCATTTTCATGTCCTTCATTTATTTCTTATTTCATCATTGAGCTTTTGCAGACCCCCATTTTGATACAACCAACACTGATGCTCAATCAATCATGTTAGTATGAATATCATCGTTCTCAAATATAAGTACATACAATCATCACTAGTGCTTAGGTGACCATGAGAATATGAATACTACTTGTGTAAGATGTTTGATTTATTACAACCACCACAAATAATTGCTTTATTCTGATGATATGAATACTAATAAGTTAAGTGTTCATATTGTATTTTGACACAAGCATCGAGATATAATAGATCATGATGCCTTGAGTATTAATTGTGTCAACAAACACACAACAAATATCATATGCCTTCCTTGATCTTCTGGTACAGTGACTCATGGAATATCTCTGGAGATACGATAATCAACAATTGATAAGGTAACAATCCAGTCTAACATAGGTGTTTGCTTTGGTCTCAGAATCAGAGCCTTTCATGTAGCTTTAGCTTTTTCATCATAGACCTTGTCAAAAACCAATCTAGATCACAAGAAAAAATAATAATAAAATACCATGCCCCTTGTCCTTGTGTTTCTAGCATTTAGAGCATTATTGAAGCACTCGGGAGATATGATAAGCAAAAAACTGATAATGAACAAACAGTCATTCAAAGAAAAATATCCCAACTCCTTCCTTGTTTCTCTAGGATAGATACATCATAGAGTCACTTGAAAATCAGAATTCATGCAAGAATATCACAGGACTGGTCATTTATGTACTTTTGTTGATTGATAGATTCAATATGATCATGTTGATGATAGGATGAGTGTTTAAGAAACACTATTTTCTTTGTTGATATGAGATGTGACTTGATCTTTGGTATTAAAAAATACCTTTCCTTGGTTGGTGGTATTGAAGAAATATCATTGGTTGATTGGTTGGGATGGTATTTAAAAATACCTTTGGTGGATTGATTGAGGTAGTATTGAGAAATACCATTGGTGAATTGATTGAGGTAGTATTGAGAAATACCATTGGTGAATTGATTGCATTGAAACAAATTAAAATTATTTATTTATAAGAAAGATAAGATTGGATTCCAAGCCATGGTGATGTAGGAAAGTGATGCAGCAATCAACTAGGAATGTGTTCTTGCTTGTGTTGGCTCAAAGGTATGGAAGCGCTTACTAAAGAGATATTCGAGCTTTGATAGACGGAGCAATGAAATGACAAAAGGTGCCTGTTTACCAGGTTTTCAACACTCGTAGGAATGTTATTTTTGCTACCAAGGCACATGTTTACCAAGTTTTCACCAAGGCTCGATTTTTTTGTTCTTTTCTCTTTTTCCCTTTTTTGTATTTTTTAGATATTTGATTTTTTTGGATGTTTCCCAAGTGCCTGTTTGCCAGGTTTTCACCGAGACAATCATTTTTTTAGCTTATTTTTCTACTTTTAAGGATTTTTTAGGACTTTTTCCACTATTTTTCAATTTTTTGGAATCTTTTCCACTGTACATAGCTACTGGAAATAGCTTAGGCATAGAATCACTTCAGATGATTGGTATTGATTGGATTAGGAAGTGTGTCTCCTTTTGTGGTAGCTAACTGAAAAGCCCCATATCCAAATACTATTGTGATTATGAAATGCCCTAACCAATTAGGCTCAAACTTGCCCTTATTTTCTTTGTGTTGTTGATTCTTAGGATTTTCTTGTAGCACTAGATCTCCCACTTGAAACTCATGAGGTTTAACTTTCTTATTATAGTCTTTCACCATTCTCTTCTGATATCCTTGTAGATGTTCAAAAGCATCTTGACATCTTTTAGCTAGCAGTTCAAGTTGTTGTAATCGTGAGACCCTATAGTCATTATCTGTGATTAACCCTCTTAAAGCTACTCTCGAGGATGAAATTTCTACCTCAATTAGAAGAACTGATTCAGCCCCATAAACCAAAGAATAAGGTGTAGCTCCAGTTGGGGTTTTGATACTTGTTTGATAGGCCCACAAAGTTGGATTGATTTGAACATGCCAATCCCTACCAGAATCATTGACCATTCAGATTAAAATCTTGAGAATGTTCTTATTATTGGTCTTTGTCTATCCATTTCCCTAAGGGTAATAGATGGAGAAAAAATATTGAATGATTTGAAATTTGTTACAAAGTTCTGTCACATCCTTGTTTTTGAATTGTTTCCCATTGTTTGTCACAATTGATGAGGGAATACTGTTCTGGAAAATGATATAATTAAGGATAAATAGTGAGATTTGTTTTCTGGTTGTTGTGATTAAGGGTATAGCTTCAACCCATTTGGTAAAGTATTTAGTGGTTGTAATGATGAACTTGTGACCATTAGAGGATGATGGATAAATCTGACCGATAAGATCAAAGACCCACTACTAAAAAGGCTAGTGTGTGATAAAGGGTAACAATTCTCATGCTGGTGCATGTATAAGATTGCCATGTATCTAACACTTTTTGCAAGATTTTGAAAATGTAATGACATCTTTCTCCATTCTAGGCCAGTAGTATCCAATACGCAAGAGTTTCTTAGCCAAAGTAAGACCATTCGAATGTGGTCCACAAACACCTTCATGTAGAGTGTTGTTTGATTCTTCAAGATCTAAAGATCTTAGTAAAGTACCATCGAAACCTCGTTGATACAAATCATTTGCGATGATCATGTATTTGGAAGCTTGACGAATAAGATTGCATTTTTGGTTTTTGGATATTCCCTCAGGTAAAGAATTGGTTTCAAGTTAGTTATAGATAGGTCCATAACGAGGGGAGTCGCAACCCACAATTTGGTAGACTAGCTTGGATTCAGGACAGTTATAGGAAGGATAAGGTAACTCATCCACTAGGAATCCATATCATGCTTGGTTATCAGACAATTGTACAAGAGACATGAGATTAGCCATTGCATCAGCTGCTTGATTATTTAATCTGGGAATATGTTCAAATGTTATGCCAATAAAGTACTACTTCAAGTCATCCACCATGTTTTTGTTATGGTACGAGCTTATCATCCTTGGTCTGATATTCATTAGTGATTTGATTTATGAAAAGCTAGGAATCACCATCGACATGTAGTGTTGTTATCTGTCATTCTAATGCCATGTTTAGACCATTTACCAAGGCTTCATATTCTACAATATTGTTAGTACACTGGAATAAAATCTTATATGCCTTAGGTATAGTGTATCCTTGAGGTGATATGAACACAATACCTGCTCCAGATCCATGTTGTATGAATGATCCATTAAAATATAACTTCTAGGTGTGCTTTATGATCATTAAGATTGATTCATGTGGGAAATCAATGGTTAAAGGAGTATCCCCTGATAATGGTGCATCTATCAGTTGATCGGCAATGACTTGTCCTTTAATGGATTTCCTTTCAACATATTCAATATCAAATTCACTTAGTATCATCACCCAATTATCCAATCTACATGTTAAGGTTGCTTTATTTAGGATGTATTTCAGTGGGTCAATCTTGGCCACCAACTTGACTGAATGTGCCATCATATAATGCAAAAATTTATGAGATACAAACACTACTGCTAGACAAGATTTTTCAATTAGTGTATAGTTAATCTCATATTGCACCAATGTTTTGTTGATGTAATAAATTGCTCGTTATTTCCCATTTTCATCTTGTTGTGCCAATAGTGCCCCTAGTGAGGTATTAGTTGCTGAAACATACAATAGCAATGGTTTTCCTATGATTGGAGCTATCAGGATAGGTGGCTTTACCAGATATTGTTTTAGTTGATTGAGTGGCTTCTCACATGTTTCATCCCACTTATGTGTGATACCTTTGTGCATAAGCTTGGTGAATGGTTGAGCTTTATCAGCCAATTGAGCAATGAATCTATGGATTGATTGTAGCTTGCTTTATAGTGATCACACCTGATTGATATTTTTAGGGGGTAGCATTTCAACAATGGCTTTGACCTTTTCTGGATCAACCTCAATTCCTTTAGTCAAAACAATATACCCTAGCAGTTTTCTCGAGGTAACTCCAAATGCACACTTTTTAGGGTTTAATCAAAGTTTGAATTGCTCCATCCTATCTAAGATTTTGGCTAAATCTTGTAGATGATCTTTGCGATAATGAGATTTTCCTAAAGTGTCATCCAAATAGTCTTCCATATTCTTATGCATCATATCATGAAAAATTGTTGTCATTGCTCGTTGATATGTTGCTCCTGCATTTTTGAGTCCAAAGGGCATGATGTTCCAACAAAAAGTTCCCCATGGACAAGTAAAAGTTGTTTTATCTTGGTCTTCTGGAGCAATTTTTATCTGATTATATCCAAATAATCCATCCATTAGTGACAACATCTCATATCCTGTTGTGAGATCTAAAATGACATCTATGCTTGGTAAAGGAAAATAATCCTTTGGACATGCTTTATTAACATCTTAAAAATCAGTGCACACCCTGATGGACTTGTCATGTTTTGATACTAGAACAATGTTAGTTATCCATTCCGCATAGGCAATAGCTCTTATAAATCTCACTTTTAATAGTTTTTCTAGTTGTGTCTTCAGTAAGAGAGCAATATGTGGATGCATCTTCCTTAGTTTTTGCTTGACAGGCTTTATTCCTGGAGCCATAGATAAATTATGCATGATTAAATCGAGATCAAGCCCGAGCATGTCGGAATAAGACCATGCAAAATTAATCTTCTTTTTCCTTAAAAATCTATGTAAACTCTTGCTTCTCTTCATCAGATAAATATTGAACAATGTTTATGGTTTGTGGTTTCTCCTCTGTACCAAGATTGATTAGTTGAGTAGGTTCTATGAGCACTACAGACCATTCCTGAGAGTGATTCGGGAGAATATGAAGTTTCCCATCTTCTAGCGCCTCAGTGAGGTTTTCACTATCATATACGTCCTTTATTTTTCCTTTTTTATGATCTGAGACTGCCATAGAATGGTTTTCACCCTTAGATCTTTGATCGATTTGTTCTTTATTTTTGCGACTGGGAAACTTGATATCCTCCATAGCATTAGGATTCCTAGTGGAATATGTTATGGGTTCTATCGCATTGAGCTAACAACCTATAGCATGGTCATTAGGAAACATGGGTATATCCATGGGTTTAGACAAGGTCCAGTAAATTAGGTCAGGATAAATAAGTTGAAGAGCATCAATTGGGATGGTTTCACTAATTTCAAGATTTAGGATCGAGTTGTGATCATTGCATTTGAATGTATCAACGAGGTCTATAACAGTACCCTCCTGAAGATTATTTAGATCAAGAAGCTCTTCACTATTCTCACTTGAGTCATCATCAATATTATGGGAATCGAATTCGAATTGTCAGATACTGAAGCTTTGTCCCTCTTCATGTATTGTTCTATTAAGATATGAACTTGCTAGGATGCATTGAAACTCTTTAGGTTCTATAAATAATCCTATGTTGGCATCAATAATGTTGGGCATCATGATATCTTGCGATTATGTAGCCATGTTTGGACAATTGGCAGCATTAGAACTTTCTCCTCACTCAATTTTAGGTGCATATTGATGAATCACATCCATCTCTATATCCATAGTGGCATCAGATAATGAGTCTCATTCATACTCATTATAATATATTTCAATGGAATGAGGGATATCTAGAAGATGAGTAATTGTTACCTTTTGCTCCCAGTTGGGATGATGGTTTTCTTGTACATATGTCTCCTTATCGGAATCATATTCTTGAATCTCATTTTGATTATCATCCAAGGTTTGGTTCTCTAGTAATGGAATATTTGTGTCTTCATCCTCTTTTGTTTCTTGAGTTCCCAGAAATGAAGGAATGTAGCATTCACCTTGATAATGAGGATTGTCATCATGAATATGCAATAATAGTTCATATGATTGAGGTGTGAATTCAACTTCTTCTTCAGATTCTTCTTGTTCTTCATAAAAAATTGGTCCATCTTGGATGAGGGGTATCTATGATTCTTATGAATACCCTATGTCTATTTTGTCCTTGGGGTCTCTAAATTGTGTCAAAATTTGTTCAACAACACCCTCTCTATTGTTTCCTAGGGATCCTTGTCCTTGATATCTTATTCTTTGCATGATGTGTAGACCACGTCCATTTTGTTGAGTTGTGATTTGGATATGTTTGATATCTTGATGAGATTCATAATTTTCTTTGTATAGCCATTTTAACACCTCATTGTCCTCTTTTTCTTTTATCACTGATTTGCCTTTCACAAAAGTTCCATTGTACATTGTTTGTGTTTTAGGTTTTGTTAACATTGTAGATGATAATGGTCTCCCTTGTGATCTTGGTGATAGAGGTAATGTTGTTATGGACAATAGTTGATCAATATTGTATTCCCCCATCCCATTATCACGTAGTCTTAATTTTTTTTTCAAAGTCTCGTAGCAGTGTCGAGTTTAAACTTTCTTGGGATTGTTCTTTGGTAGCTTCTCTGTTATGTGGAACCATCCTTTCATTTGATTAATGAACATTGCTACAAGATTGGAAATAACTTGTGTCAGATAGAATAGTGATCTCTTCTCCATTATATGGGAATTTTAAGCATTGATGAAAATTAGAAGGGACATCTTGCATTTTGTGTATCCAGGGTCTTCCCAAAAGAATTTTGTAGGATAGATTAAGATCGAGCACTTGAAACACCACATTTATTTCCATAGGTCCCACTATGATTGGAAACATTAATGGCCCTTTAGATGATCTTTCTTCATCATCATATTATTTTATGGTTATCCTCTTCTTAGGGTCAATATATTCATCTGAGAATCCCAATTCTTTGATCAAACCTAAAGTGCAAATATTGAGACCCACTCCTCCATCTATCAAGACTTGTTTCACGTGATGTCTATAAATTATCACTTCTATATGTAGTGGCATGTTATGAGGGTGACTCAGAGCATTTTCATCTTCTTCATAAAAGTATAAATAGATAGGTGTGGTCAAGTTTCCAACCATGGATTGGAATTTATCTATGTCCAAATTGTTAGGAACATTCGTTTAAACCAAGGATTTTTCCAAAATATATTTATGTGATAGAGAAATTTTGAGTAATTCAAGAATAGAGATTTGTGTAGGAGCTCTTTGTAATTGAATAAACAAAATATAGTTAGATGAGAGAGATGATAAATTTTGTTTGGTTGTTGTGGGCTTCAATGATGTAGGTAGTTTTGAATAATCTCCTTTTAGTACCACTTTAGCTTGTCCTCTTGGTACTACATTAGTAGATTCAGTTTTTTGTCTGTCCTTGATGATTATCACATTGATTCTCTTATCTGAATCCTTTAACGTGTTGATGGTATTATCATGAGAATACACATAATTCACCTGATTGCCTTTCGTATTGGATGATTCTCCCTTCTCATAGTTAGGCAAAGGTGATTTGAAAGTTGTGTGATCTTCATTTATTTTGTGACCATCCACTATAATGACTTCACTTTCAATAAAGTATTGTAACAAGTGTTTCAGTTTCATGCGCTCATTCATTCTATGCCCTTTCTTTTGATGGTACTCACAATAATGTGCATCATTCCACCATTTAGGCTTAATAGGTGGTTCATAAGGTCATGATTATGGTAGCATGATAACCTTGTGAGAGACAAGTTTTCACAATGTTGATTCCAAAGATTCTCTGACAGGTATAAATATTTGTTTAGGAGCATTGGCAAAAGGTGGTTTTTGTTGATTGTTGTCTTGATTGATTTTCACATTAGATGTAGTGTTAGGATTCTTAGGAGGAGTAGTAGTAAATAGATTAAATGCCAGCTACTTTGGTTTTACATTTTGAGGATCTACTACTCCATCATTGACAACATTCTAATTCTTGTTCCAATACTTTGATTTTGTCTTGGTTGTCATTATTATTCGTATTAAAGGAACCTTTAGTTTCTTTATAAATTTTGATTTCTCTTTTCCTTACCAAGGTACCTTCAATTTTAATTCCCATCTCAATCATTTTCTCAAATGTTGGAATGCATTGCAATTGTATGTAATGATTCATTTCTGTAACCAAGCTATTCATAAAAATGTCCATATTTTTTGTTTCTGGAATCAATTGAGGATATAGTGCAAACATCCTTCTCCGCCTTTGTAGGAAAGATATGAAAGGTTCACTAATTTGTTGTTTTGTATTTCATAATTCAATCATCATGATAGGATGTTAAATGTTGTATGAAACTATTGCATGAAATGTTCCACAAGTTCTTCAAAAAAAATTATTCCATGAGGTAATTTGGAAACCACTCTATTGCTTGTCCACTTAAGCTGCAAGGAAACAATCTCATAAAGTATATTTGTTCGTGAATGAACTCCATGCTAAGGGTATAGAACTCTCATATATGATCTTGAGGGTCTGTGACTCCTGTATATTTGTTGTATTTAGGTATATCCACATTGGGTGGAAATGGTGGCATGTGTATACTTCAATCAAAAGGCATAGGACAAAATGTACTCATGGAGTATTTCCTTGGAATAGTGTCCTTTTCTTTCTACATATCACATAGTTGAGTTTGCAATGCTTCCACATGTTTAACAAGGAGAGCCATGGGATTTTCCTCTTCTTATGTCTTAAGTTGTTCCACATCAAAATCTTGAGGTAGTTTGATTCCTGTTGAAGCTAGATGCGTGAAATATTTTTCCTTATCAGCCATTAGGATCTTGTCCATGATCTTTTGAAACCTTGTGTCTTGTTGGACTTTCTGAATGTACTCATCGGTTATCTCTTCATCATTGTCAGTATTAGTATGAGTATCCCATTTGTTCTCAATTCCAGCCATGGTGTTTTTGTTGTTATTGGTGTTGTTGTTGTTAGTCTCAATCTTTGAATCACTAGCTCGAGGAGCTGAAAAAGGATCTTGATCTTGTTCTTGTTGTGTTTCAGGTACAATGCTTATCTGAGGAATGTGTGTAGTGTCTATTTTTTCAAAACTATCACTTCTTGTCCACACCATATAAGATTAGATGATTATTGATTTGCAAAGATGAGCAAGCTATCACCTATAATTTCAATGTTCGATATACTATCTTCACAATTGGTCAAAGTTTGATGAAAAATTATTGATGTAGTTTTGATAGTGTTTGAGATATTAATGAAGGTTAGATTGACCTTGATAGTGAGCTTTAAACACAAAGAAGGTTGATATGACCAATTGAAAGCAGTGTTAAGTGATTGAAAGTAGCGTTAAGTGATTGAAACAAAGAGTAATTAGTTTGATCTCCTAGGAACCAAGGTTTGATATTAAGCACTTGTGATTTTTGGACTAGAAATAGATGTTTAGGACCTTCAATATTGAGTTTATTTTGATACGAATAGCACAAAATGACCTTTGTTTTGACCAAAAAGAATATAAGGACCAAAGACAATGTTCTATGACCCATATTTTTGTGCAAAGTGTAATTTTGTGAGAACTCATGTGTAAAAGACTAACCACCATTTGTAACATATCACCCATTTTTTAAGTTCTTGGAGGTGTTTTGAAATGTTCAATTAGTGACACACACATGAAAAGCAAAATGATTTTGTAATGTCTTGATAGGGATTGTTTGTTTTTTTAGATTTTTTGTGATTAGTAGGGGTACAAATACACCTTTCCCTACAAAATTGGGATAGCATGAAAATCCTTGCTTGTAGAGCCAGGTACACACTCAAATGTTAATCAGAATACGACAATCACCAAGCACACAATGGCTCTAGTCATGATGTCATGTTATCTGAATCCAAATGCAAATGAGGGCACAAAATGACAAGTATCTTGGGGCAATTACTATTTTCCTTGCACAAGGATTATCACCTTTCAGGGGTGATCTGGGTAGCTTCTAAGCCTAGGGTGTTTAGTCCATTTGATTGTATCATATGTGTCTACGCAAGAACAATTCAGACGTATAGCCCCATAGAGCGTCTTGACACAAGTGGTCATGTAAATGTGATTCAAACCATCAGGTCACACTTTATGTTAGACGTGAGCCATGTATAAGCTTAAATGTCAATCGACTCTTGAGGCTTTGGCCCCAAAGAGTAAATTTGATTAACATGAGTTGGAGTGGTGTGGCTTACACCTTGGTCTTATGTGGGTCATCTTGGGAGATTTTTTCCTCATCGGCAGGCCCAACTAAAGGATTAAAGTGGTAAAAGAGGATTGGCGATAAGAGAGGTCTAGATTTCTGATTTTCCCAAAGGGAAAAGATCATACTCTCCTACTCAATGTCATTTTCTCCTATCAAGAACGCCAAACATTTGTTCATTCCCTCGAGTTAAAAATCAACTCTTAATTTCTCATTTGAGTTTCTGATTTTCCCAAAGGGAAAAGAGCATAATCCTCTAGTGAAATTAATAATCAATTTTAAATATGATTTTAAAGTGCCTAGAAAAGAATGCTAATCAAACAATTGCTTTGAAATAGATTTGTTCATTTACTCCAATTTCTTCACAAAACCTAATATGAGGTTTGAGTTTCTGATTTTCCCAAATAGAAATGGGCATAGTCCTCTATTCAAATTACAAAATGAAAGAAATCATGTTAAGTTATAGAGAAAATTTGTTTGATCTTTTCAAATGGAAACCTGCAAGCACTTCGTTAGTAGTTTTGAGTGTTTTTCTCCATTTCTTTCTCCATGGAAACTTTGGCAAACGTCCTGCAAGACATATTAGGCTGTTTAAAATGATCACAATCACAAAAAAAACCAAGTTAGTTGATTATTAAGTATATTCGCCAAAGAAATTAGACTATATTTTTTATCTCGGGTTTTCCGACGATGAAATAAAGACCCAAAATGATATTTACCAAAAATGACTAAATAGTTATTGAAAATGATGAAATACACAGTAGACGATAAAAGATTTACTGAAAATGATTAAAGGCACTAGAAATGATTAAATCCTTACCGAAAATGACTAAAGGAAAAAATTATACCTTCCATAGATGATAAAAGGACAGTGGTAGATGATTAAAGAATCCCCGAAAATGACTAAATATATATTGGAAATGTTGAAAGGATCCCGGAGATGATGAAAGGTATACCAGAGATGATATTTTGTCTGCTTTTTTGATGTGTTTCTAAAGAAGAGAGAAGATTTCATGTAAATGAGGCATTTTGTCCCATGGTCGGTGCCAAAATGTGATGTGTAAATGTTGTACCTACAAAAAATGTTGCACACAACCACTCAATAACTCATTACATCAATTGGTTAGTAAGATCAAATTCATTGAATGCATAGAAAATCAAATAAAATCGAATTATTGCTTCCTAGTCATGAAGATTGTAATCTAAATGTTATTGCTCTCAGAATTAGTATATTAGATCATTGAATGGACAATCATGCAATGGAAGATTCAATTAAGAATGCCTAAAATGCATACAAACATGTTCAATTATGCTTCATTTTGATAAAATTGCATGAAATTGAACTAGATTAGATTGATAAAATGAGCTAGATTATTGCTAAAATAAAATTTCCATTAGTTCTATGCTAAAATTCACTATGCACCTGTATGAAATGAGCTAGAAAGGCTGCATTAGATAGATTTTTCCTTGGAGGTAAATGGCTTCAAATTCAAATTTGATGGTTGAGATTCATCCATGAGGGTGGCTAAGATGGAAGCTTGGTTGATCCATGTGATTACCTCTTATTGGTTAGAGGTTTGACTTTTGAGGCATGTTGAAGGAATATTAATATATTGAATTAATTAATTCCTTTTAATTAATCTCCTTAGCCATGTATTTTTAAATTTTGATTTGATTTAATTGACCAAGGTTAATTGAAGAATTAATGCCTCTTGGTGAGTGATCTAAGATTAGGATTTTTTATGAATTACATATTTAAACCGATCTAGTTTAATTATATAATTTTTATTAGCTTTGAGTTAACATTCTTGGTTAGGACGTGAGAGAATTGATTTCAGATTAGGGCTTCTGAGTTCATCATACCATTTTTCCATATATGGTCACTATATACAACTGAAGCTATATATACAAATGAATCTATGTATATGGTCACTATATATCCTCCACTATACATGCTATGTATTTATAAATGTCATAATGTCTCCTTGTTGAGTGTATTATACATATAAACCAATCATTATTATTAAGCATGTTGATTATGATCACCAATATGTAGTCTTGTTATGTATATGCTTATTTGATCATACAACTGAAGCTATAATTTTGATTTTGTCCAATCGTCAATTCGACAATGCAAAATGAAAATGGAAGAGGGAGATGTATATGCTAATTTTGACCCAAAATGAGCATATACATCTTCAACTTGAAAATGTGGAAATGGAATTTGAAGGCCAGATTCGCATTTTCTCAATCCCCATTTTGAAACCATTTCGGGTCTGCATGCAAACATATTTACATTTGGGGTCTGCGTGCAAACAAATTTATTAGGAAATTTGTATCATTTTCCCCAACATTTGTGCAGACGATGATGAACATGTTGTGACTTTACTCTATTGTTGTGTTGTATTTTAATAGTTGTGGGCCTCCTCGTGTGTTGTGTTGGGTTTGTAGTTTATATTCTCTAGTACATATGTTGTGCTTTGTACTAGAGCATATATAGTGAGTGTATATACTGAGCATATGTACTAGAGCATATATAGTAGAGTATACATAATGGAGCATATCAAGGCATTCATTGAGAATGAAGACTCAAATTGCATATCTATCAAATGAGCACAAATATTTAAAGACATTGTCATGTTCACAAATATATCAAGAATCTGAAGAAAACAAGTGTGAAACAGGATACACACATTTCAGAAGAGATTAAAATCAAAGAAAAAATAGAGTTAAAAATCATACACTTGAATTTGCAGTTGGAATAAACAAAAGGAATATATGAGGATGAAGTATTATACAGGAGTAAAGAGATCAATGAATGTTAAAGAATAGTAAGTAAGGAGGATGTAACTTAGTAACCCGACATCAATGGGAGGATAGCATAAGGAGTATCATCATAAAAATATATGAAAAAATAAATGGAACACAACAATGGTATACATCATCTAAATATCCCTATTGCAATAGGAAATATAAATGGAATACATCAAGGAGTATCATCAGAAAAATGGACTACAGGCTTCATTTGTTTCAAAGAATTTTCTATATGTGAACTATCACAACACATGATTTGAGCATCAACATTAGAACTGTATGATTGATCTTCATCATGTAGTACTCCTTGGTGTATTACATATATATTTCCTAATACAACATGGCTTACAAATTCAAGAGGCATAGACAATAACCAACTAGAAATTAAGAGACAAACAAAAGATCAATGAAACCACCATGCATATGATTGTATCTACATTAAAGCACATTAAAGAACAAAGAAAGGGTCCCTAAAACTACAATTATTGTCTAGGTCTATATTCTTCCCACATCCTACTTGCTATATCATCTTCAAACTTCCCCCAATCATCCCTGTCATGTTGACTCGGCCCATATTTCTCAAGAATGGGTACATTTATCCCATCACGGTCATCCTCCTCTTCAATCTCCACTTTGGATGAAACACCATCCTTTATAGTAATTAGGTTGCATAGTATGCAATGTGCCAAAATAATACATGCCTGTGTCATGATTGGGTAAGATGTTGCATGCCCCGGGATAGGAAAACGCTGCTTCAAAATGTCAAATGTACGCTCTATTGCATTTCTAAGCGAGGAGTGTCAATGGTTAAACAACTATTATGGGTTGTTTATAGGGTTTTCTCTTGAAAATTCCTTCATGTGGTAATGTGTACATCGATAAGGAGTGAGAAATCCTGGTACATTTGGATATCCAACAACGACTAAATAATACTTTCCTAGACAAAAAAGTATATTGTTAAACCGTGAAACATTTATCATTTTCTTCACTAACAAAAAGGTTGAAATAACATACCATGGGGAACTACAAGTGGATCTTATCTATTGAGAGCTGAAGATAGAACATGACTACATGTAGCAGACCCTTCCCAACCAACAAGAATGTATTGAAACTTATAATCAAACGAAGAGACAACCATAACATTTTGTGACAAGTTCCCTTTTCTATCATGATATTTACCCTGTAAGTTGACATCGATAGTGACTAGTATATGGGTTCCATCAATTTCTCCAACACAATCCTATAGAAATAAAAACTATAGTCAAGGAACACACAGTAATAATATTAACACTCAAGAAAATAAATTTCTAGCGCTAGGGAATTTACCTTGAAGTACGGATCGAAACAGTCCTTCCCACTAATTTTAGGAGGAGTGTTTGGACCATGTGGTAAAAAAATTCTGCATGGAGTGATAAGACAATCGGCAATACCTTGTGGAAGTGTCAAATTTCTGTCTCTCCAGAGTGGCCAAAGTTATGGGCAATCTTACGATTCCTCAGATTGTGGCCAAGGGCATGGAGGAACATCACTATTTGATCTTCTAACTTTATGTTTATCGTATCTGTAATGCTTCCTTTTTTCCTTAGAAGATTGGCTAGCCAAAATAAGGCTCTTGCACTCATTTGAATTTGGTTGTGACAATCCACCTCATTTGAATCAATAGTGCATGTGTAAAAACAAATTCCATCAATTCTTTCCTTACACATTTGTCGCCTACCTTCTTGTGCAAACATTGCTTTGGCTACTCCAAGGACAACAAGAACAACTGTGAGAATATGAGTAGTTGTGGTCTTCCTAGATATGCATCCTTGAATGTTTATATTGTTGGGAAGATCCATCGATGACTTGAAATATGCACGATGACAAAGTTTTGAGATACAAAATTGTCACTAATAGGCAACAAGAGTTCAAGATAAGAAAATAAATGCAACAATATGATTTTGTTCCATGTACTATGTCTATTGTGTGTACTTATTGATACTTTTGTTTGTATATGTATTCCTAGTTGGTTATTGTCTATAGCTGTTGAATTTGTTAGCATCGTTGCATTAGGAAATAATTCAAAGTAATATTGGTCAATAGTGATTTGAGCATACTATATGATCATAAATGGAGCAGATATAGTTTTTATACCATACTACTCCGTGTAGTATAATTTATCTAAATTGCTCCCAACAACTACTTAGTGATTGGCATCATATATACATGTGTTCATGAACAAGATCATAAGCCAACCATTAACAATAGATACTTATAAAGGAGATCATAACACCACCATATTTATACTCACTGCTTTACATCTTATATGTCCGCTATAATCAAATAAGCACATAAATAACAAGACTACATATTGGTGATCATAATCATCATGATTAATAATAACTTAATTATATACATATATATGTGCATACATATGGTACTTATATATACACATATGCATATATAGCTATATAATAAGTTCTTATTAATCATGTTGATTGGTATTTAAATCATTATATCTTGAGAAGATTGAGTTCAGATAATGATTGTTTTATATGTAGTTTACACTCAGCAAGGAGACATTATCACATCTATATATACAGAGCATGTATACTGGAGGATTTGTTGCAACCCATTTATAAGTTGTATTTTCTATCATTGCAACCAACTCATAAGTTGTATTAGGTGTATTATAGTTGTGTATTTTGAACCTTAATTTATGATAATTCTACAGTAAAATATTTTGGCTAGGTCTTTGAGGGAAATATGTATGAAAGATAGAAAAAAAAATGAACTAAAGGGTAAGAATCACATCAGTTTCACTAATTGTATATACACTAAGATTACCTCTCTGATATATCAATCTCTAAATGGGGAAAAGATAGAAGAACTCTTTTAGTGGAAAATCTTAAACAACAATACATATGAGATATAGGAATAACAAGATGTAGGACAATGAGGATGAAGATAAAGCCAAGGGATAAAGTATCTAAGGTGGATAGTTAAGACAACCGCTATAAGAAGGATGACTAGGATGACAATTAAGATAATGGCTATAAGTAAGACAATCTTAATAGCAATAAAGTAACAACAATATACAAGACAACAACGAATACATTCTAACAAAGTAGCAATACAATCAGACCTATAAAATAAAAGGAGGTAAGTGCAAAGTAATTGGTACATACGTTAATTTTTTAGATAACCTTCCACTTACCTTAAGAACTCAAGAAGGGATGTTAATTTTAAGTCAAGTTAGATGATAGAAGCCCTTGTATACCATGGTAGGGAGCTACTAAGCCTTGTTGCACATTAGTGATGGATATCCTATACTTGAATCTTCAAAGCCAAAATAGAGGCTTGAAAACTTTCAAACTAAGAATGAACCACCTAATTTTAAGAAACTATATTTCCTAGAAAAGAAAGACACCCAAATCATAAATAAGGATAACAACATAAAATATGTTTAAAATGAGCAATTTTAAACATAGAGCCCAAAAATAAGCCTATATGAGCCAAAATAGAGGCTTGAAAACTTTCAAAATAATAATGAACCACCTAATTTTAAGAAACTATATTTCCTAGAAAAGCAAGATACCCAAATCATAAACTATCTTTGTCTGTCATTGTGAAGTACTCAAAAAATTACCATAGATTAAAAAAAGACTGAAATGGAGCTAGTATGAAAAAGAATAAAGCTTAAAAAGTTTGAGTGCACAAAAAATTAACTGCCAATAGTGTATCCTCCTGGAAAAGGCAAATTAGTAGTGTCACTTGATATGGAACGTTGTTTGATATAGAATATTCTAACAAGTTTAGCATATTATGGTAAAACTATCATCGAAGATAGAGGTCAACTAGATAACTTTAGAGAAACTAAGATTTAGAAAAAATATTGAATTTAGAGGTGTACTATCCTTCTCAGTTATCAATCATCTAGTCAATAAAAGAACCAATGATGATTATTCTCTTTGTTTCTCCCTTGCTATGGTTATTCTATTTGTCCCAACACTGCTACAGCTATGATTAAGTTTGTATTGATGTAATGAGTTAGATTGTTGTCCTTGTAACTCTGTTGTAACATTGTCGTAACAACTATTGAATTTTTTGACAGTGTTGTAATTCTGATTTATGTTTCTTTATCCAATTGAAAAAAGAATCAATAATTCCAATCCTCAAATTGAAAAATTCCTTTTATCATTCTTCTATAAATCACTAAGTATGACTTGAGAAGGTTAATCCAACGCAACTTTTTACTATGTTGAGGATGCTCGAGGCCAAGTTTTATGGTCAGATCATAGAAGGGCATCCTAAATCTACTGCTCTGTGTATAGTTTATAAAAATGTCATTACTAATGTCTCAAAAAGGTCAAGGATCAAGAGCATTTAGTTTCTTAGCATGATGATGTTTTTGATTTATTAAGCCCATGAAACTCGAGTTGATAAACCACCTCAATATTCAGGGAAGCAATAATTTTAGAGAAATTGGGGAATGCAACTTAACTGCCCATAATTTGGGATTGTAATTGCACTAGAAATCAAGGCTTGTAAATTATTATTAGATTTGTTTCCATGCAAACACATCCTTTACAGGTTTCTTTCCATGCTTTTCATTTATTACAAATGAAATTTCATAAATAAAAAATGGTATGCTTGAGCACAATTTTTTGCAAATGAAGAGAGCAATGAATACCTTTGATGTCATTCGAACACATCAGAACAATTAAGGAGATCCCTTCCAGTCCGTCGAACACAACAGAGTTGTGGAGGATAAGTTAACAGTTAACAAAACACAACCTAAAAGAGTAGTGAACACCTTTGATGTCCTTCAAACAAAACAAAAAAGATAAGGAGAGCCTTTCCATCATGTTGAACATAATAGAGAAGCTCGCATTTAGGTTAATAAAGCACAAGCAGAGTAGTGAAGTCACAACCAAAGCACAAGCAGAGCAGTGAAGTCAAACCTTGTTCTTCGTCGCACACATAAATGTTGGGTAAAATGATGTGAATGCCCTATTAAAAAAAATTTCACACTGTTACCCTTGATTTTTGACTCATACCCTATGTTTTATCATTTCCTAAAATAAGGATTTTGTCATCTAAAAAATCAAAAATTTCATCATATCTTTCGGTCTAGTTTGCTTTTTCTCCTTTCCGGTTGAACTTGAATCTTGAACTTACTTAGTTCAAGGTTCAAATTTCAATGTCACCTCATGGTATGTTTTTCCTTTCTTTTCTTTTATGTGAAAATGAGCGGTGCAGTTTGCAAATTCCAATCTACCATTGAACTCTGAATCTTGAACTTAGCTAGTTCAAGGTTCAAGTTTCAATTGCGGTCTTCATCTTGCATAAAGTGTAGTTGAGTCTAGTCTTTTTTGCCGCTCACATTTTTTTTATAAACACACCAAAAGGAAGTAATGCCTTATTACCCATTGAAATTAATTTTTGAACAAGCTTATATCAAAGTTCATAGTTCAACTGAAGCTTGCATGTTGAAGAAGGAAAGGACAGGGGTGACATGACCGAAGTGACAGTTGGCAGGCAATAATTATACCCACGCATGTCGTAGATATAATCATCATTAGATGTGACACTTATATGTCATTTCAATCATTTAAGAGGTGCAATACTTAATGATTGCATCAGGCAAGAACTCTTGTCACATTTAATTAAGAGCCCGCATTATCATTAAATGCAAATCTTACACATTTTGTGAGAAAATCAGTTATAAAATGAGAGTTTGTGCTATCAGTATTCTAGTGAAGTTTTTCTGGTGAAGGAAAATTGGCGGAGCAGTAGAAGGTATACTCTCATCCTAAGAAGCTTAGAGTGTGCGGAATCTCCAGGTTAGTGTTTTTCTCTTCCAGAGTCCCTGTTCAAAATTGAAGCCATTTGAAAAAGTTTGATATTGATAAGCTCTATTTTTCTTCTGCAATCTCAGTCTTTTATAAGTTTTTCCTTAAGAAATATGAAGTCCCCACTCCCAAATTTTGGACAAGCCTCTCCTTTGGTTAGTTCACTGCCTGAATGTGATGATACGATGATAAAAATGGGTGCCTTAGAGGAAATTCGCAGTAAAATCAAGAACCCTGTTCCTGGTTCTATAATAGAGAAAGTGGTGTTAAGTGGTCTAGCAGCATTTCCCCTACTGGCCCCTTGTCCAGAGTTAGTGATGAAGTGTGTTAAGAGGTATAATAGGGAGGAGAGATGTATTAGGAAGATTAATGGAATCCCCCTGACTTTTATAAACAGAGATGTCATCCTTACAGCAATGGGCATTCCAGAAAAGGACCCTTATGAAGGATGGACCATTGCTTCTTCTCACTCTATTTTCTCAATAAAGAAACAGGTTTATAGAAATGAAATTGCCAAAAAATGGTTATTGGAAGCAAAAAGGAGAGGGTCAAGGCTGCCCAAACCTCTTACAATAGATCATTTCAAGCCTGAGGTTGCAGAGTTAGTGATTTTACTGAACATGATTAAAGGTAATAATCATGCTTATTACTAGCATGAATGGATGTATTTATTTATCTAGATAACTTTGGGAGGGGAAAATTTCATTGATTGGGTAGACTGTATTGATGATGAACTCCATCATCAACTAGCAAATTATTCAGAGAGGGCCAATGGTTTTTATATGTCTTCTTATATGTTCTATGTGTTGGCTTGTACTAGAAAGTGGGATGGTTTATATCATGAATTACATGTTCCCAATATGAAGGTGTATGATTATTATCCCCATCTGCAAAAAGAATTCCATGTTGACGGTTTTATGAAAGTAAATGGTGTTTTTCTAGGAAGGTTGATTTTTGAACTGCATGGGAACATTGAACAGAGAATGTCAAAGGAGGCTAAGAATTTTGTTAATGTTTTTGGGAGTTTTTTAATACAATTCAGAAGGTTTACTTACATAAGAGTTGGTGGATTTGAAGGAGAACCTTTCAAATTTCCTAGATACTCTCTGGATTTTCATGTTATAGCTGAGGTTGGTTGCCAGTTAGCCCATGTACACAAAGACCTCAAAGAAAGGAAGGGGAGAGCTAAATCTAGTTTTCCTTTAAAACTTGGTTTCTATACTTGCAAGAACTCCTTTGATGCTCTTAATTTAGAGCAAGAGTTGAACAAACTGAAACTGCAGACTTTCCAGGCTAGGGGAGACTTTGATATCAGGGCATATGTTGCTCAGTATTTTAGTTTGCCTTATGAATTCCTCCATGTCCCTCAGATGGAAGATTTATAGGAAAAATGTGCAGATGATTTCGAAGTCAGAAGAAGATCATGGCGTTGATTTACACTTAATAAAATAGTTGAGTTGTAGACATGCATTGATGCCACCAGAATAGAAGAGGGAAAAGAAGAAGAGATAATAGATGAACACTATGTCGAGAAGGTTCAGGGGTTTCCACTTCCTAAAATTGACTAGAATATAGAGGAAAGAGAGAGTATCCCCATTAAGACTCTTTGTATCATAAAAAGAACTGAAAGATGGATTGCCAGTAAAAGGCCACCTCCTCACAAAAGGCACATCACTAGGGGATTAGTTCTTAATGCTCATTTTGAAAAATCTATTCCAAATTCTAATAAAAATGTTTCTGTTGTAGGGCCATCTAAACGTAAAAATAAAAAATTTGATTAATCTAAAGTTAAGAAGCAGAGGTCCTCTCGTCCAGCTTCGTCTAGGAGGATTTCCAGAAGCAGAGCTCTCAAAGAAGAAATCAAACTAGTTGAAGAAAAGGAAGTGATTGATCTCGAGGACATGGATACCTTGATGGCAAATGAGAACACACAATACTCCATGTCAGAAGAAGCTATTTCTAAAAAAGATAATCAGCGGGGAGTTAAAGATTCTATAATTTTTATGCCCACCAGTCTGACACAAGCAATGGAAGACTCTCAGCAGTCGCCAGTTCCCACCTTGAAATGGTTAGAAACATCCATCAGTAGAAAGATAAATATCCTCCCAATAACACTACCAATCGAAGACATGGTGAGAAAATGTTTGGGTTCCTCAGAGAAACCAAAAAGGATTAGGACAGAGTCCAGGGTGGACATTGATGAGAAAATAGGGCACTGGTATGTTGAATGTGCAGTTCCCAAGAATGATAAAGAAATTTATAAAGCTACTACAGATGACTTCACAATTGAGAAGATAGACCTTGGATATGCCACCATAGTAGCTTATGCTAAACACTTGGAAAATTCTACAAAGAAGATCTTGTACAGGAATTTTAAACATGAGAGGGATAAGAATGAGTTGAAAGCAACAATCAAAAGAATGGCTGAATTTATTCAAGAAGTTCGGGACCCTAATCCTCTCCCTTTAACTGTAGCTTCATAGTCATTCGATCCTTTTTCACCAGATGTTAGGAAGACCCTAGACCAAATCCAAAAAAATAAACTGATTGTGGATGCCTATACTAAATGGATCCAAGCGATGTTACAGAAGGGAAGCAACTATATCAATCAGTTGGTTAAAACTTATGAAGTTGTCAATTCAATTTTCGCTGAGATTCTGGTAGAATTGATAGAGTGGGAAAAAGAGAAGAAAAAATGGCTAAAGGTGATGAATCAGCTCTATGAGATAGAGAAATATGGAGTGGGAAAGTTCCTGATTGAGAGGCCCGTTCCAGGATTGGACGAAGACATTTTGTGTGTCTCCATTAAGAGCATCGAGTGGAGGAACTCCATTATTAAATCAAGTCATGATAGGAATACTTACCTATTGAGTGAATCAAAGGGGTTGATGGACATTATGCAGAAAGATCTCAAATGTTTGAATATCTCGCTTATAAAAGAAGATACTCAGGGCATCAAAGGAGAAGAGGAATTGTTACTGGAGTTTGAGCATGAAGTTACCGCCATCAAAGATGATAAAGACATCACCTCAGATGATTTCACAGCCCTTTCCAATATGGAATTTATGCTAGTAGTATGTACCAACTACCTCAAGGTGTACACACAAAAAATTGCCCAGGTCCACAAAGATAAAAAATTTCTGAGGCAAAGGGTAATTCATATTACCTTGCCACATCAGTCCACAATCATCAGCATTGTAGAGGAACATAAGGAATGGAGGAGCTCCCATTTTGTTGACACTTCACAAGACCAATCAAAGGGATCCAATGCATCCACCACTTTGTGATCATGCTTTGCAAATCACAGAGTAGTGGTAGTTTTTCATAGTTTATGTTTTCTTTGAATTTGGGCAATTTTGTAATAATAGTTATATACTGAATCCCGTAGAGTGTATCTTAGGATGTTAGTTCCGATTTCCTAAGACTGATGGCTATTTATAGTTGGGATAATCTGTATTTAGTGATGGTAATTTTGGTTAAGTTAGGGCAAGACTTAATAGTTTTTAGCATTTTTCAGTTAGTTTGTTAATCAAAAAAGAAATTTGGAAGTATATTTTTTATATGAATGGAACAAAAATTTATGTTGTGTGAATCCATTGGTTTATATTAGCATATTGATCTCTTTTGGGATATTTCTTTAATATCAGGAATCTCTTTTCAAGTGGATTTTTCTGTAGTTTGCGTAAAATTTTAATTTTGTTTTCAGTAAGTTCTGAAATTCAAGTCTGTGAGCTTCATTTAGTGTTGATATATCTATCTTTCATTCATTTTTCATGACATGTTGATGTATGAAATGTTGCAAAAGCCTTATTCTCTTTATGGTTAAAAGTGTGTGTTTGCGAAAGCAATATGTGATTGTCAAAATTCATTAAAGATCAAATAGGGAGTTGTACCTAAATTCAGAGAATTATAAATCTAAATATTATAATTCAACTGTTAGTTTGAGATTGTTTTTTTTCATGGGCTTAGAGCAAGTAATTGATAATTTATAGAAAGAAAAATCTATATGCTAACACACGCTGACCTCAAATGTAATTTGTTTGCTCGCGGACTTGAAATGGTTTCAAAATGGGGATTGAGAAAAGTGGAATTTGGCCCTCAAATTCAAATTCCACCTTTGCAAGTGGAAGATGTAAATGCTCATTTTGGGTCAAACTGAGCATATACATTTACCTCTTCTATTTTCATTTTGCACTCCCAAACAATGGATTCGACAAAATCAAAATATACATATGACAATTCTAGCCTAATTCCCGCAACTAAATGGGCCCTAAAGGATACCCTAATTCAGTATCTTGTTCAATATAATTTCCAATGGGAATCCATGACTACTCTCAAACCTTGCCTTCTTGTTTATGATTTGAATAAATACTTAAAAAATACAAGAACCAAAAATGGTATTTGAATTAACTTCATTAGTTATTAGAGGAATTATGGAGTGCAAAGGGAGGGAAGAATGTTGGAGGCAACAATCACCTACAACTCGATGAGCAGAGGCACAAAAATAGTATGGAAGGAGTTTTTCAAAGAAACATGAAGGTTTCTCCTATCAGGCACAATATGGAAAGACTTGGCCTCTCAACAGACGGTCTCAGCCAAGGTTCCAAACAAAAGCCTAAACCCTTAATCCATGGAAGGAAAACTTCAACCTACAACGGAAGCCAAAACTGATCTGGAATGGAAGGAGAAGGGAGAATATGGTTCATAGAAGTATGCAGACAAAGGATTATTTGCAGATTGGGAAAAAAAATTATTTCAGACAAATAGCGCACAAGTTCCACAAACCAAGAGACCCAAAAGCTACGGGAGAAGCAAGGAACACTGTGGATCAAGGTAAACCCCCATGGATAACATCAGGTATGAGATCATCTCAACCCTTAAAATTTTAGATGCTCATTAGAAGGAAGCAAATGTGTCTTTGAAAGAAATAGAATTTTTCTTTAAGTGGTTAGGCCAATGGCCATCTGTAACTAAAATAAGAGCTTGGATAAAAGTTGTTTGGGGGAAAGATTGCCGACTCAAAACCCTCACTAATGGATTCTATATGGGGATCTATCCTACAAAGGAGGATAAGGAGTGGATCCTCCAAAATGGACCTTACTTGATATAAGGAAGGGGCCTCTATCTAAAAGATTGGGAAGCAAATTTCAACCCATAAAACAAAAAAGTGAAAGAATATCCAGCCTGGCTGAGCCTGCACAACCTCCCAGCAGAATATTGAGGAGAAGATGCGCTCAGAAGAATAGGGAGAAGTATTGGAACCTATCTTAGAATGGAGGAAGTAATCAATGAAAGTGATGTTTCCATCCATCCACGAATACAGATTAATCTACAGGAAAATACACTGATCCCGGACACAATAACTCTAAGCACAAAAAAGGGAGTATGGGAGCAAAAAATTGCTTTTTGGAATCTAGAGGCAGAGGTCAATAAGAACCCGGGTGAGGAAGTTGAAACCCCAAGAAAATACAAAGGAATAGTAGAGGATGTGCTTCTTGATGAACTAGAGAAAAGTAATTTTAAACCAGGGAATAATAAAGCCTGAGATAGCTGAACAATTTATTGCACGCTTGGAAAATGAATCACCACTATGGAGGAAAGAGTTTAGGAGGGTTATAGATGAGACTCTCATAGGAGAACAAGGAAATGAAAGAGCACCCATAGGTTTCTTATCTACTTAATTAGTTAAGTGTGTTAATATGAATTCTAAATAACTGAGAGGGGGGTGAATCAGTTATCCTCAGGTCCTGATGTGCCCATATAAAACTTTAAATCAACTTCAACAGCTCAGATCTGCCTGGCAGCAGCAAATAATAAAAGTGTGCAGTTTACTATATTAATGGAATAAACTTGCAAAAACTTAACAGTAAAACACAACAATAACATTCACACATTTTGACACCATGATTTAACGTGGAAACCCAATATGGGAAAAACCACCAGTAACATGCTACCAAAATTTTACTCTTCTGAAGT
>MU227723.1:2628963-2645096 GCA_018584345.1 Thuja plicata
TTTAGGGTGAAAAGACACAACTCTTATTACAAATTATTTTGAAAAAACAATAAACTAACTAAAAAATAACTACCTAACTTTCAGATTTGGCTTTGGTCAAAAATTCAAAACACCTCATGAAAAGCTAATATTTCTGTTGGAGATAGGAAATTTGATTTCCCGAATTGGGTCATTTTGAGATTTCTAAAATTTGACCATCTTTATCCTCTGTCAAAATCATCTTTGTAGCAGGTCTAAATTCCAGCATTTTCTGAATGCTTCGATTAGTTAGTTCTATTTATTTGTGTCATAAAGCTTCCTTTCTTTGATATTTTTTAGTATGGAGAAACATGCTTCTTGATAATGGATTGGTACTTCTAAATTATCAAAATTTAGGGTACCACCAGAAAGCATCACAAGCCTAACTGAGATCAATCTACATCTAGCTGGACAAGTCAAATCTCTGCAAATCGGTCAAGAGACACAGATGGTAAGAATGATTGATGTCATGAACAATGCAAGGCAAGCTGAACAAGAAAGAAATCTATTTATTGATGATAAAAGAAAGATCACAGAAAAGATACAAGAAAAAGAGTTTGAGATACAAATACTTATAGAGCATCGCCACGAGGTAACAAATCAGATTATTCTTATGAGTCACGAAGCAAACAGAATGAATGTGGAACTCATTGAAAGAATACAGATTATCGGTGAACTAAGAGAGGAGAATGAAAAACTAAAACATGAGGCTAGAATTCAACAACAACATAATTAAATGAATAAGAGATCTTAAGAGAGTAAAAAAGGGATGGATGAATTCTTGAATGCACAAAGAAGACCCAACACCAACACTGGACTAGGGTACACGGAGCATGGAGAGTCATCAAATAAAGCTGATCCAAAAGATCCCTACACCAATCCTAGACCAAGGAAGCTGACATGAAATCACTACAGAAAGCAAGGCCACACCTCAAATTTCTACAGGAGCAAAGAAAAAGGTATTCCTAAATCCACATTTACATTCATAGGACATTGTTATAATTGCAGCAAGAAAGGACATAAAGCACATGAATGTAAATCAAAGGTAAAAGAACCAAAGAAGGAAACCTATAGACAAGTATTTTCCCACCTACAAAATGCATGGGCACACATCTCTTGAATGTAGGAAGAAGATATTTGAAACATGGAAACCCAAAAATGAATAAAATGCATATAAACCGAGAAGAGTCGGTAATTCATATGTTTGGGACTACAATACATGGATAAATTACACAACATGTGGTAGATATGGTCACATTGCTGAAAACTACATAAGAACATGGACCAAAAGGTCTAGAGGCTGGACCAAACCATGAATGGCATGTTTACACTGTCATAAGGTTGGACATCTAAAGAAGGACTGCAAAGACTGAATAACAGAAACCACCACTTTTTCAAATGGTAACACCATTGAAGACATCAAGAAAATGAGAAAGAAAATGTGGAGGAAAGATTCAACCACTGAAGAAGCTAGACCAAGCAATGCAGTAGGTGACACCTCATCCCATGGATCTGGTGACATCACCACCCCCACCTAAAGATGAACAAGTATGGAACTACACTACACCCAGACATACTTTGCATCAGTTCCATTATACAAATTGATAGATAGTCAAAATCTACATGAATAAAGATGCATATTATGTTACTTGTTACAATTTTGAGAAATCAACCCCATTGGTAAACACATACCAAAAATCATCGATGAATATAAAGGATGAGCTGTCTACACTTACCGAGAATTTTCAGTCAACACATAAAAAGGCTAAGTCACTAATGTAAGCCGACACTCGTCGGTAAGGAAGCAAAGTTATAAAGTTGTCTTGGCACAACACCGATATTCGTCGGTGAAAGTAACAATCTTAATAGCCATCCTGAGCATCATGTCAACACCGATAATGTTATTTTAAATTATTCTCGATGAACTCCATCTTCATGACCCGACGAGTTGTTGAGCATTTATGACAAACTTAGGGCAAAAGTCTATAAATACTCGACGGGAGCACTTCATTCTGCACATGTGATTTTAGTAGAAAGAGCAGAGTGAATAAAGAGCGCTAAGAGAGCATTTAGCAGAGTGACCTCAAATCGATCCAATGCACTCCAAACAGATCACTCACCAACTACACGGATCGAAGTAAGTATCGAGCGCACCGAAGAACTCTGTTGTTATTTTTGGAAAATCCCTAAATTTGAAACACGATGGCAACCACTTCAAGAACGGTAAAATTGAAGAATGATAAGAATAATTTCATCAAGTTGATAAAGAATAGCACTTGTGTGGAACCTAAGTACAAGATATGCCCAGAGATTGCATCGCAACTCGATGATTCTGGTGCATTTTTTAAAATTCCACCTAGGGTTTTGTTGATAGAAGATGTTAGGTCCTACATTCACTACAAGATCACTGAGATAGGTGATCTGGAGATAGATCAAGCTTACAAGAAGCTGTGTGATGGATAAGGGAACCTAAAGGAAGAGCACAAACACTTACAGATAAAAGAGATAACTAATGCCCTATATTTCCTAAGGGTTTTCAAAACTAACTGGATTAGGTTAGTTTTGAGCAGAATGCATGACTAGAAGTTATGGTTGGATGAACCTAAGCAGATCACAAAGGATGTGTTACATGTTGTAACAGGTTACCCTATAAATGAAAAACCTCAGGCACATAAGCATCCCTCTCAGACAGAAGTTGAAAAACTCACCAATGCTATGTGGGATAACATAGGACTTAAGGGGAACGCCATCACCGATGAGGAACTGAGGTTCGGTGCATGTGTGATAGGGTAAAAAATCTTCCAAGCAAGTAGGCTAAACAACATTGCATCAACAATAGTAAGCACAACTTACAAGATAGTCACGAAGGGAATAGAGATGGATCTATGTGAGATCCTGTTGAAGCAATTTGATGAGAATATGGCAAAAATCAGGTCTGCAAAGACAAACACATGTAAGTTCGATTCACTCATCATGTGTATATTATTTTATTTTCAAGAACACTTTCCTTTATTTGGAAAAGTGAAATGGGACACTGCCAAGCCAGTCACATTGTAGATTAGTGACCTTATCAAGTCACTAGGTGAAAACTTTGATTCAGTGATGACTGAATACTTCCTTGACTTCAAGGAAAAGATGATGGAAAGAGTGAGGATCCCTGAACAGTTGATTGAGAAGCATAGGGATGAAATATGTTTCATGGTAGATTTAGATTTCACTCACATTAAACTAGTTGTACCAAGGACATCCTGGTTAGCACCTCTTGACTATGAGATTAACATAGATCAAGCAACAAATGTAATTGATGCATTGTTGAATGAACCACTTGATAGCAAGCAATCAATATTTGGGACATATGAAGAGGCCAAGTCCAAGATAAAATCAGGCCTAGTAATTAAGAAGACTGTCAATAAGAAAAACAACATGGTGAAGAATCTTGAAAAGATGTTGTCGGACACTAAGGAGGAGAAAGGACAAATAGAGGAAATCGAGGAAGAGGGTACCATCGGTGAAGAGCAACATGAACAAGAATTGGATTCTGAGGCCACTGAATCTTATACACCTCCACCTCCTACCAAGAAACCAAGAACCATAATGGCTCAAAGAATAAGAAGTCAAACTATAAAAGCCACTACACCTCTCAAGAAAGGTAAAGTGAGGACCTATAAGAGGAAGCAACAAATAGAGAAGAAAACTGTGAAACAAACACCTACAAAAAGGAGGAAAAGACTGGTCAGGACCAAAGCTGACATAGAAGATTCAAAAGAGGATGAGCCTGATGTAGAGAAGAAAAGCTTAGCCCCTAGAACAATGGATGGAATTTCCTGTTCAATTGCTACAACTGATACAATGACTGATAGAAATATTAGACAATGGGAAAAGCTGGAGCTAGAGGACCAACATAAAATTCAAGATGCAATAATCAGGGAAATGGTCAAGTACAAATATGTACCAGTTGAGTTTGTTCACAAATTACCCAAAGAGCTGGGTGACAGAATTTCACAACAATGGTCATATGCTTTGCACACAGAAAAGGAAGCAAGGGAGAGGGTACTTGTCACACTCATGCCTCCTGAATCAAAGATGGAAGAGATACAAGAGATAATGAAAAAGCATTCCAATAAATTTGTGGCAAAGATTAGAGCTTACAAAGTGCTATAGGATAAATTTATAGAGCTAGATAGCATGGAAGATGCTAAATGGAGACAAATCCTAGATCTACCTGCAGAGTCAACAAGTTGTGAGAATCAATTACTTCTCACTGACACACCTTATGTAGAGGAGCAGAAAGATAAAGCATGTCCTAAGCACATTGTTTTGGATAATGTTGATAATACTGAGCCAATTGACTTAGACAAAGTCATGGATTATCTTGACATTCAATACATCACTCATTATGACTCTGATAAAGATCCATAGAAAGTTGATGATGTAATATTCATATCTCTTAAGGATCAAAACAAGAAACAAGAAACAAGAATTAGAGACACAAGGAAATAAGAACATGGATGTTTTTGATGAGATATGGCCATACACTTCCATTATTGACATCACAGGACTGGACCCAGCAGATCAACTACAAAAAGATGAAGATGTCACTACTCAACAAGCTAAAATTGATGAGCAGGATACAACTGTAGATGTAGCACAAGTAGACACATAGAATAATATGCCAATATTGATGAAGGCCATCAATCTCCTAGAAGGAAATGAAGAATCTACAGTAGATACAAGCATACCCAAAGACAAGGGTGATGTAGAAACAAAAGACACAATAGTTGAACCAAAAGATACAACTGCAAATCAAGCTGCAACCAATGATCAGCAAGACAAATCTAATGATCAAAATAAAGAAGAACAACAAGTAGTAGAGGACAAGCAGAAGGAAAAAAGTGAAGAATAAAAGATAGATGATTCTCAAAAGAAAACAAAAGAGAAATCCGTTGGACCACCCAAGTTTATGGAGAGACGTCTTCACCTAACCGATAGGTGAACTCCAAGCAGAAGGCACAAGAGGTTTCATCTTCAAAACCTTCACCGAGCACCTCAGAGAAAACAAATGAACTTGTAATGGTAGTTCATACATTTGCCTCTACTCAAGTCTTAAGAAAGAAGAAGAGCAAGAATAAGAATCCAATTACTCTAGATGAAATTATTGAGATTCTAGTATGTGATCCTAGAACATTGGATCCTACTGAGTTAACAAAGTATGCAAGGATTTGTGAAAGGAAAGTCATGCAGGATAAGTTGAGAAAAGCCACAAAGGAAGCAAAGGTACTTGAAGTTGCATGAGGAATAATTCAACAAATTGTACCTAACATAGATGTTGATCAAACAGCCCCCGTGCTTGATTAATTAGTGGTTCTCACTGATGTCATCACATCTCAGAACATAGATGTTGAAAAGGATATGGAAGCTAGACTTGAAAATAAGTATGAATTCAAGTTAGCTGAGAAGATAAGCCAAGAAGTGGCACTAAAAAAGGTAAAGCTATCTGAACTAGTAAGCACAATAGACCCAATAATTTCAAAAACTATAGCCTTAATACAGAAATTATGCACATTAGATCAACTGACAAAGGAGTATACCGACAAGATAGCACAAATTGATGTTGATCTTCAAGCAAGTGCACAAAGTCTCACAAACAATGAAGAGGCAATTAAATTTCACCAAGACCAGCTCAAGCAAGCTCGGAAGCTGAGACAAGATATACAAATTGTAAAAACCAAGTTCAAAGATGAGGTAAATGAGCTTCAAGTTCAACTCTTACCGACACTCTCATTACTGCAAAACCATATGACAGAGGCAAGAGCACTTATTGCCACCCTAGAAATGTCTGTCCTAGACAGCGTTTATGATATGCATGCCCAGATTGAGCAAGAGCACATGGCATTAGAACTCCTCAAAGAAAAATGAGAGAAATTGATTGAAGATATCAAGAACACTCACTCCCACATTCTTGACAAACTGTAAGTTACACATTTTTGACAACTTATAAGTTGTACATTTTTGTCATGATTATCAAAAAAGGGAGAAATGATATGTACAATCAATCAATAAAAGGGGGAAATAAAAGGAGGAAATGATATGTACATTCAGTCATTAGAAAGAGGAAAGAGAAAAAAGGGGAATGTATAGTATAAAGGCAAGTATACATGTACATATACTTATAATATACTGATGCATACAGTTAGGGGGAGTCATATAATGGCAAGGATATATACATGGTGTACATACTAAACACTTTAGTATTATGCACATATCAGTTTTTGATACTAATGTCAAAGGGGGAGATTGAAGACATTATATTTTTCCATTAGTATATACAAGGAAAAATATGATAAACACCATCACTTTATACTACACTGACAGACAGGGCACAGTACTACCCGACGCCAAGGTTACCAATACTGCCAAGTACAAAGCATCCTGATAAACACTATTCAGTGTTACCTGATGACAAAAAGGGAAAGAAATCCCGACGAGTAAGCAATAGTGCAACCCAACGAAACAATCCAAAGTGGAACCCGACAGATGAAGGGAGCCCGACAATCAGTTCAAAGAAGGAACACCAACAGACTTTCAGTTCACACCAACGATCAAGAACTGCCAGTTAGTTACATCCCACAAAAAGTGGATTTGACTTTCCACGTCAGATAAATCACTGAAGTTTTATATTTAGCTTCTTGATTTGTTTTAAATCCATTACATGAGGAGAAAGCAATGTATTTATTATTGTTTTTATCAGTTTAACTATTTTAAAACCTGCAAACTAAAGGATCAAGGTCGAGTTGTATACCTTGGATCTAGAGTTAACATTGTAATGCGTGATTCTAAAATAGGTCAAATACTTGTATAAATAGATGCTCAATCAATTGTGAACATGTTTTTCAATGATGATTGTAGCCACAAAGATCATCTAAGGATCAAACAAGAGAATTCATGCAACAATATAGACAAAGATCAAATCAGTTGTCAAGAACAGAACAAAGGCTACCGACGAGCAGGAAAAGGTATTAATCAATCACTATAGGTGATATTCATATACTGTGAGCTTTATTGGATCTGTAATTAGCAATTATAGATTTCATACAGTCAAGTCAAACATATTGTACACATTCTAACAAATGGGGTACACTTAAGAAATCCTTTCAAGGAAGGTGGACTTAACAGTCTTATTATAAATCTCTTAACCAAGTGCACACTTCATTAGTGGTAAAGCTCTTAACAGAGTAGATCCTAACATGTCTAATACTCCTAACAGGGTAGATCATCAGAAGTGATCAATTGTAAGCCTTTTACCGACTCCCTTCCATTCTGCAGATAGTGAAGTTTTATGGGTGTCATCCCCACCACAGTTTTTACTTCCTAACAAGAGTTTTTTGCGATATCATATCTTGTGTTATGTGTCTATTACTTTCATGAATATTTCTATGAATGTTGCATATAATTAAGTTTATGAATTAATACTACATGCATAAGAAAGAACATCAGATATGGTCGGTAATATAGTAGACTGCTTAGTAATGATGAAAGGTGAAAAGTATTAAAAGTTTTAGAGGTACTGATTCACCCCTCCCCTCTCAGTACTACTTCCCATTAATCCCAACATAGAGGTTATCATAGCTATAGTATCTAAAGACCAAAATAGGAATCTACTAGCCCCTGTCTCTATGGAGGAGTTAAGAAATAATTGATGGAACTGGGAGGGGATACGGCACTAGGACTCGATGGTTTCCTCACAATGATTTTTTAGAAATTATGGCACATCTTTGGATAGGAAATTTGGGAAGTAGTGGAAGAATCATGAGAAGGAGGCTTCATTTTGAAAGACCTAAACATCACATTTATAGCTCTGATCCCAAAACAAGAACCACAAGAAATTTTTGAAGACTTCAGACCAATTGCCTTATGCAACACTATTTACAAGATAATTGTAAAGATTATAGAAAATAGACTTAAAACAGTCCTAAACTCAGTGATTTCAGAGGAACAAAGTGGGTTCTCCCTAGGAAGGTCTATTTTTGAATGTGTGGTGATTGCACATGAGGCAATTCATTCAATAAGATCCTCAAAAATCCAAAGTATGATGGTTAAACTAGATATTAAAAAATCATATGATGAGGTTGATAGAAATTTATTAATAGAAGTACTGGACAAATTTGGCTTTGGACGAGACTAGATCAGATGGGTGAAGAGCTGCATTGAGACACCAAGATTCTCAGTATTGATAAATGGAAGTCCACGAGGTTTTTTTGCACAAGACAAGGGCATAAAACAGGGAGACCCCCTCTCCCCTTTTCTTTTTATTATCATGGCGGAGGCATTAGGGAGGTTAATAATGAATAAAAGGGAAAATGGAACATGGAAAGGTATCTAGATTACAAAAGGAGTGGAGGCTCTTTCACACACTCAATTTGTGGATGACACTTTTTAAGGTGGTGTAGCCTCAGAATAGGAGGCCAGAATTATGAAGGAAACCCTTGATATGTATGGAAAGGCTTAAGGGCTAATGATTAATTGGAGAAAATATGAGATTTTCTTCTTCAATACTCCTATGCATCTACAAACTAGAATCAACAATATTCTAGGAATGAAAGCAGGCCTTCTACCAGGTAGATATCTGGGCATCCACCTATTCAAAGGTAGAAATAAAGAAGAATTTGGGAGGGACCTTATAGAGAAATGTCTAAAAAAGATGGATGGGTAGAAGGGAAGATGGTTATCATCTTCTGGAAGAATTTTGATGCTACAAACAGTTATCTCAGCTATGCCTATTTATTCTATGATGTGTATGGACATCCCCAAAAATGTGGTTAAGATTTTGGGTTCAAAAATGAGAAGATTGTTTTGGTGTGGTGCTAAGGAGGAAGATAAAATTCCCTTGGTAGACTGGAAGAAGATTTGTAAACCAAAAGCCCATGGAGGAGCGGGTATTCAAAACTGGCAAATTATGAATAAAGCTTTGGGTGCAAAAATTATATGGAGCATGTATAGGAACAATAACCTTTTTTGGGCAAGAATCCTTCAAGCTAAATATCTAGACTCAACAGATAGCTCACAGATATTGACAATCAGAGACCCTCCTCGAGGATCAACAATATGGAACTTCATGCTATCATGTCATCCAATCATCACTGAACACATTGCATGGCAACTCAAAGATGGAAATTCTACCCTATTCTGGGAGGACTCCTGGGATGGAAATAGGGCATTACAGGATGATCAAGAGATGATTTTTGAAAAAAATACTTTCAAACACATTGGGGTAGTAAGGTGAAGGACTATGTGGAGGTAAGAGTAACTAATGAAGGAGAGCGATGGGGATGGAAAAGGCTGGAATTTGTGGACATACCCTGGAGAAAAAGGCCAGAATGATGGAGATCTTTAGAACCAGGGATATTACATTGACTGAAAATAGGGACAGAATAAGATGGTGTGGATCCCTCTCAGGGGAATATTTAGTAAATATAGGCTATAATATATTGGAAAATGTAGTTGAACCACACTTTCCATCAAAAGATCTATGTTGGAGCAAAGACATTCTACCAAAGGCTGGAGTGTTTGCCTGGCTTGTATGCAAGGGACGAATCTTGACTGGAGAAAGGAGGGAAAAACTAGGTTTTAGTGGACCCACCCGGTATGAGCTTTGTGAAAACAATGAGGAATTTGTAGATCACATGCTGTTATGGTGTGACTTTGCATCTAATTATTGGAATTTTGTCCAAAATAAACTAAGATGGTTGGGCGCGTGAGCTAACACTATTTCTAAAGTTTTTGCAGGCTGGCCTAGGGTGAACAGGAAATCAACACTGTCAAATATATGGAAGATAGTCTCATACACGGTAGTATGGGAAATGTGGAAAGAGATAAATAGGATTATTTTCAGAGGTGAAAAGGAATCACAAAATAGGTTCCTAAATAGATTACAGTAGGCCATTGAGGAAGTTGTTAGCACTTCAGCTACACGGAGACAATTTTTGAAGATTCCTTATACAAATGAAGACATGGTCATTCAAATGAATTGGCCAGGTGTAAGGTTTAACTCACCAATAGGAGCTTTAGTGACTAGAAGAAAGACAATGGGATCAGAAAATATAAAATGGCAGCCTCCGGAGGAAGGGTGGATGAAAGCAAATTTTGATGGGGCTGCTAAAAATAACCCAGGAAAGAGTGTCATTGGGGTTATTTTTAGGAATGTAGAAGGAAAGACTATTATGAAGGAAGCTACAAGATGAAAAGATGGAACAAACAACATGGCAAAGAGTTAAGCCGCATTACTGGCAATACAAATTACACAACACAAAGGTATGAAAAAATTGCATTTAGAAGGAGATTCCCTGCTTGTAGTGCAAGCAATTTCCAAATTATCCATAAATGCATGACACTTGGAAAAATACACTGACTCAATCAAAGAAATAATAGAAACCTTTGAAGAGTTTAAGGTTACCCATGTTAAGAGAGAAGGTAATCCTGAAGCTGACCAGCTCTCTAAATGGGCTCTAAATATTACAGGGATAAATGAACTATGGATGGAAGAGGTGCCCTCATCAAAATGATAGAAGAATAATATAGAGAGAAAATTTAAATGGAAAGCCTGACATCATGCAGATTTTGTCTGAGATTTACTTTGCTTCATATAAGAGGAAATCATCATCATCAATTTACATGAAAGGACAAGTAATGATTAAAATGATGTCAGAGGATGTCTTGTTTCGGGTGATAAAGTGTGAAATAACTACCAACCCGTTTTCCAACGTTTGAAAGGACATTCAACATTGATTTCAAAACATTTGAAATCAATTATATAATTGAAGGTGCCATTACCAAAACTTCATTATCCAAAGCAGTTTCGATAAACTCAACCTCGGTTTCATTGTTTGAAGGAAGCTAGTGTGGAAAATAGAACCAAGGTTTACATTTACAACTAAGAGGCAGCAAAAGGGCATCTTTGGACCTGTGGAGGATCACAGAGTGAAACTTCTGATCAAATCCCATCAAAGGAGGTCATTGAAGCTTTTCAAAAAACCCTAGGTTCATTGTTTCATGAAGCCACAAATAGGTGGAAGTTGCAAGTTGATATCGCAGCGATGATAATGGCGTGGGGTCTTGAATTGGGTGAACATGAAAGGGTAGTGGAGAGATTGATGAAATATCTCTTCTATGTAGACCTAATCCCCAATATTGATAAACTGTTGGAGTGGGATCACCCTGGGTGGGCCTTCGATTATAGCGAATGTTATGAGGATGAGGAGGAAGGAATAACAAAAGGCATCCTTCTTTTTTTATAGTGGCCAGAGGGGGTGGATAAAAGGAATTACCTTCAGGGTAGGCAAACAGTGTGGGATAAGTTGAAATTGAGCATTTGGAACTATAATGCACTCCACCAAAGGTCGATAATGCCCACCCTATTTTTGAAAAAGGGTAGGACTCTATGTGGACGGGAATGATGGAAAGTGCAGGATGTCAATTCCTAAAATTTATGCCAGAAGATGAAAATAAATTTTGGGTGGTTAGGATGGATTTTTGAGGAACATAAAGAAATCCCCAAACCAGGGTAATGGTGACTGGGGGTGACTAAAATCAGGATGTAATTAAAGGTGGTGGTTTTTTGGGTGGTTTTTTGGGCGGTTTTGAGAAGTTTAGTTTGTGAATAACTGGGAATTCATACTACAAATTTTGACAAGGTGTGAAGGCTTACCGGGCTCCCTACCAACTAGCGCGAAGCTGTGATAAAGCCAACTGAGACTCTAGCAGAGGGTCAGAGTGTTTGCATCGGTCAACTATGGAGGTTTTTTTGGAAAACCAATTAGATGATGTTTCAAATTAATGCATAGATAATATCTCATCTTGCAATTGTAATGTTGAAGGTTTTTTGGGAAATAGCTAAAATACATGTAATATCTCTTTATATTAATAAAATACATTAATATTACCGACCAAAAAAATGGTATTTGAATTTGGTTCCTTTAGGCCCCGTTTGGTTACAAGAATTAGGAAATGCCAAATTTGATCAAATGCTGGAAATGGTCAAATCATGGATTTGATTTTCTGATTTTTCATTTTTGGAATATAGTTTGGACCGTTTGGTTGACCCAGAATATGAGAGAGAAGATGCATTTCCTCCGTTTGGTTCCCATTTTAAAACTGGAATTGGAATTTGAATATGATTTTTTTTTAAATTGTTTTAATAAATTTTTTATTAATTAATTCATTCATGTTTAAAATTTATTTATTTATTTTTATATAGAAAATCATAAATAATTTTATTATTTAAAAATGTTATAATTTTAAAAAATATCATTTTATTTTAATAACGTTAATTTTTAATTTTGTTTAATTTTATATAGAAAATCATAACCAAGTCACAAACAACAAAAAATTAATGAGTTTACCAAAATATGTCCAACATATCTACATGAAATTCTAAAATAGTTACAGTACCCAGAATAGCCCTTGGTTAACCACATATACGCATATGGTCCCAAAAAAGTAGTGTGATTACAACACAAAGAAGGCATCGCAAAAACATGATTTCTGCTTTCGCCATTGAAGCAATCTCGGCCACACTAGATGCCTCTCGAGCCTTGCATAAGTTGCACTCATTTCCTACATCAGTTATAGATGTAGATGGGGTAGATGTAGATGGGGTTTCATCGACCCACTGAAAGTATTGACATCCACTATTTCCCTACAATACCAAATCTACATCAGTTCTTCCTAAAATGATTAGTTGTCACATTATTTTTAAACAAAAAATATATTTCCATTAACAACCTTTTTCCTATTTGGACAACCCCAAAATTGATGCCTAGGATTACTTGTTGTGTGTGACATCTTCAACATGCAAGGGCCAACACCACATTGACACATAGGCACATTGACTGAAATCATCGACGCTATATCGACAAATATGGCACTGTTATTCCAACATACCATTTTGTTTAGTTGATTATTTTGTTCATTCATACTAATTATAATTGCAATAAAAATAAACATACTAATGTAGACATCATCTCAAATCAGATTGTAACATGACTATTGTCAATTATAGTACAAAATGAAAATGCTTTGTATTTGATGATATAATGAATCTTAATAGTATGTAAATGCAAAGTCCTAACTGCACATTATGGAAACCATATGTATAGTTGTGATTGGGACTTTTAGTCCTTACCACACATTTGAAATGCATGTAAGGGAATCTACAGTTGGGGGCATGTCAAATTGTGATATTGCTATCAAGATTCAAGTGTATAGTTTTTTGAGTCAAACTCATTGACCCATGTTTCATGAGTAGTATTCCATCCATGAGTTTGACATGCACAAATTGCCTCATGTCAGCTACACTTAACAAACTAATGTCATGAAAATCATTGATGTGTCGACAATTCCTCTCATTACTTATTCTTTTCTTGAAAAAATTTGGAGTACCCGGAAATAGGAGTCTACTCTATTATACCATTTTCCATGTCCACTTCCTGCGTGACTAATTTATTCTTCGTTATCTCCATTTCTCTACATGCTTCATCCTTATTATATTCCTGGCCTGAAAAGGGTATATTAGAGTAGACTCATTTTCCCAGGCACTCCCAATTGTTTGAAGTGGAGTTAAACCTTGTCTCACCTACACTCTTGCGAGTAAAAACTTCCAAGTCATTTTTGACACATCAACAATTTTTGTGACATTAGTTTGTTAAGTGCAGCTGACACGAGGCAAAAACGGGGAGGAATTGGAAATGATGAGAATTATCAAACTCAAAGAGCAAAGACAATAGAGAGGAATACAAATAGTACATGTATTACCCCCATTTCACATCAAATATTTGCAAATGATACCCTACCATATCGTTAATCCACGATAACAGGAGCACAACAAACTAAACAATTACTAAATAAACATGCAAAAACATCTGATCAAATTATAAATTAAAAAAGAAAAATCTTCTTTTAAACTAACCTAGAACATGCTCAAATAAGATTGTATATATTTGTTTATTAAGTTATTTGGATATTTTTTAAACTGCTTTTCCTATTTTTTTCTTCTTCCATTGTTTGTATGTAACTGAGCAACACACATGGATTAAGATAAGCATATAACATTTGTAATGGTTAATTGTAAGCTACTTAATATTATTTACACTTATTTAGGCAATTTGGTTTAAATGCCCAACCATAAATTGTTTGTGTAGCAATCTTCAGTCTATTTACGTGTTTTACAAAAAGGGGATAAGTACTTGTGAACCATTCATGCACTCATATCTGAGGCTTAATTGCCTATGGTTTGATCTTTGGGTTGGTTGAGTCTGTCAAAGGTTCTCACTTCACCTCCAAGGAGGTCATGGTCTAGTTTTTTCCATTGGAAAGTATTGGAACTTGGACCTCCCTAAATCTAGTCAGCCTTATTTAGCCATCTCTAACAGTTTTGATTTTTTAATTGCTATTGCATCCAACCTTTGTTGTCTATATCAGAAAATTGACAAAGGATTTGGTAACTTGCACTAGGGTGTTGTTGCCTATTTGTTGAAGAAATACTTCCATGGATGATGAGCTTATGATAGTAAATTATTTATGTTTGGATCAAGATGGGTACAAAATATAATTTAGCGTACCTCTTCTACCAATTTAGAACAACTATTTAGGATTGTCAAATTGGTTTGCAAGAATTTCATGGAAAAGATATTCAATTGATTGGATTATAATAAAATTTACTCCAATCCGTATCAAGAATCTATTTGCTCAAATTTGGAATTACAGATGTCTGCACATTTATTTATTTTATGTTAGATCATCTTCTAGTTGAGGATATCAAATCAGTTAAACCTTGTGATGCTTTTATGGAAGCTTAAATTCACCTCCACATATTGTTTAGATGAAGTAAAGGATTAAAATTTCAGCACATGTAAATAGGATATGTATCGAATTGGTTCTTCACTCTCTCTTTTTTTATTATGGCATAATTGTTGGAGATTTACTTCTAGCAGCTAGTTGATTGTATGTTTGTCATTGATGACAACATATAATATACAACAGTGTTCTATATGTACTTAATGGAATGATTCTATTAAGCCTTGCATGGTTATATTCATGTTTTAGACATGCTTTGGATGCTTTGTTCATACATGCAGACTCAGATGTGAAGTTTCAGTTGAGTTTTGTAATTCTGTTAGTGGCAATTACAGTTTCTAGAGTTTATCTGTACAAAGCCAACGTGTTTGCATTGGTTCTTGAGTTTCACCTATCTTAAGGATACACGTGTTTATATTCATGATTAGTTATGAGTTAACCATGTTTGGTTAAGAGCACTTGTCATGTTTCATATGGATCGTGTTGTTTGAGATAATTTGGTGGAGTTGACTCAATGAAGGGTCATGTTTGTTTAGTTCATGTTGCGTGATCTTAATCCTGATTGCGTGCTTAGTTAAGCTAACAAGGAAGTTGGTGAAGTGTTTCCCATAGCCGTCGTGACCTTATACTTTGAGGAAGATACTTATAGTAGTTCATTTGTGAACGCTAAGTGTGAATGATAAGAAAAGAGACATAAAAAGTACAGAGCATAATATTAGTTATGTTTCATTCATCAAAGAACTATGTGAAGAAGCAGTAGAAGATTACATTACATTGGAACTGATCAAGACAATAGGTCTACCCTATATTTCATCATCAAATATAGTGCATATATTTTCTACAAAAGGTTGTAGCCTTCACTATTGAAGCAGTGAGCTTTTGGACAGTGAGTCCTCACCCTTAATAGGGTTATTTGTAAAAGACTCCTAATAGGGTCAAACCCTTAACTAGGTCACTATACTTATTGCACTGTAAAGAAAAACTCCTAACAGGGTTGCAATATCTTCTAATAGGGATTATTATAAACAAGTATAGTTCATTGTGGGTGCTAATTCCCACTGAGGTTTTTACCATTCGGTTTCCCCGTAACCAAATTGTGGTGTTGTTTATTGTGTTATTTGAATGTGCATTTACTTTATGGTATTCTGGAATTAATAAGAGAAAAGAATGAAATTAGCTAATAATTGATTCACACCCCCCCCCCCCTCTCAGTTATCCTTTGGGACTATTCTAACAATTGGTATCAGATCCAAGTGCCTTGAAGAGAA
>MU227723.1:2645146-2655940 GCA_018584345.1 Thuja plicata
GCCTTGAAGAGAAAGCCTAACAGCTTAAGGTAGATCAGATGGCATACTTCAGAAAAGAGAGTCCTAAGTTCAATGGAGAGAATTATCTAGATTGGAAGAACAAAATGATAACACATCTACAGTGTGTCGGTTTTGAGATCTTTGAGATAGCCACACAAGAAGTTGTTATTCCCTCTCTAAAAGACCTTGCAAAAGATGATGCTACTAGTAAACAAAAGGATACATTCACAGCTAATGCAATTGCCAAAGAAACCCTTATAAGTGTACTATCTGACAGTGAATTCTCTGAGATCAAGAAAGTAGACAAGGCATACACAATATGGAAGTGTTTAGAAGACATGTTTGAAGGAGATATCCAAGAAAAGAATGCGCATAGGAAGACATAGAAAAAGAAATACAACAATCTTGAGATGTTACCTGAAGAGAACATCGGAGCCTACAATCAGAGGATAAATGAAGCAGATGTTGGAATCAGAAACAATGGTGGAGAAATTATAGAAGAAGAGATAATGGAAAAGTTGATGACTACATTGACAGTAGACTATGAGAGCAAGATCAATATTCTAGATGAAACCATGCAATTTTCAAAGCACTTCAAGAGAGAGACTTTGATTAGTAAAATCTCTACATTTGAGATATCAAGATTGAAGACTGAACCCAAAAATGAAACAACCTTCAAAGCATCAATACACGGTAAGAAAAATTTACACATTTCTAATGAGAAAGAAGAAGTTGATCAAGAACCAGAAGAAATTTTTGCCATGATTGCTAAAAGAGAAAACAAAGGCAAAGGAAATTATGAAGGACAGCTTCCATTCAAATGTTTTTCATGCAACAAGATTGGTCACTTTGCATCCAAGTGTCCCACAAGAGTCAAGAAGTTCATATATGATTACAAACCTAAATACAAAAAGGAATGCTACCATGCTAAAGAAGGTGTAACAGATGAAGATTCAGGAGAGGATGAAATTGGATTCGTTGCCATTAAAGACATGGAAAAATTGCTTGAGGAAATGGACATTGAAGATGAAAAGGAAGCATAGGAGTTAGCCCTAATTTCCAAAGTAGACATCATAATTGATTGGATCGTTAATAGTGGATACTCTCACCACATGACAGGTGATAGAAAGATTTGTTCATCTAGACAAGTACAAAGTTGGTATGGTTAGATTCGGAGATAACACTCCTAAACCTATCATAAGCAGAGGATCTATCACCCTGGATGGAAAGAACAAGACATATGATGTTCTGTATGTTGATGGATTACATCACAACTTACTAAGTGTTGGAAAGCTACTTGACAAAGGTTATCATTTGGAATTCAAAGACAACAAATGCATTATTAACAAAAAATAAGGAGACATGATTGCATTAGGCTCAAAAATAAAAGGTAATGTTTTTAAGCTCAATTCAGATGTAAGTTGTTTTGTTGCAAAAGTAGGTGACAGTTGGTTATGGCACAAGAGACTCTATCATATCAATTTTGACAATATAGTAAAGATAAGCAATCTCAAGGAAGTTAGAGACCTTCCAAGTATTGCAAGACCAGTTGACACAATGTGCAGGAAATGTGTTATGGGAAAGCATATAAGGAGCTCTTTTAGAAGCAAGCAGAACTCAGTTGAAAACAAATTAGACCTAGTGCATATAAATTTATGTGGTCCTACTCAAACAAGATCATACTATGGAGAAAGGTATTTCATTTTATTAGTTGATGATTTTTCAAGGATGATGTGGGTTGCGTTCTTAAAGGAGAAGTCTGAAGCCTTTGAGAAATTCAAAATATTCAAAGCTAAGGTTGAGAATGAATCTGGAATAAAACTAAAATGTCTAAGATTAGATAGAGGAGGAGAATTCACCTCTGACCAATTTTATGAGTACTGTGAAGAACATGGGATCAAAAGATAGTTGAGTGCTCCTAGAACCCCTCAACAGAATGGGATTGCAGAAAGAAGGAACAGGATCATGCTTGATACAACACGCACTATGATGATTAAAGGAAAAGTTGCACACACCTATTGAAGAGATGCAGTCAATACAACAGTCTATACTATCAACAAAACACAACTAAGACCAGGCGCAGATAAGACACCTTATGAACTTTGGTTTGGTAATGTACCTATAGTAAAATACTTTAGAATCTTTGGCAGCAAGTGCTACATCAAGAAAGATGATGGTGTTGGTAAGTTTGATGCTAGAAGCGATGAAGGTATTTTCCTTGGTTACTTTACTAAAAGCAAAGCATACAGATGTTTTAATTTGAGATTAAAGAAGATAACTGAAAGTACTCATGTAAAGATTAATGAGAAGTTCATAGTTCAAGAGAGGTACTATGAATATACACCTATGACTGAGGATGAACCTAGGCCTAGTAGTAAAGACATTTTTATTGAAGAAATGTTTGATTGCATTGATGTATCTTGTAATGAACCTGAATCAAGCAAAGAAGTATCACACATTACAGATGAGGATGTCACACCAAAGGTTCCAAAATTCACATCTAGATACCATTCAAAAGATGATATCATTGGAGATCAGAGTAGTAGTGTTTTGACTAGATCTAAAGCAAAAAGTTTAACAGTGGATGAAGAGGTATCTTTACTTTCACAAATTGAACCTTTAAGTGTTGAAGATGCTTGCAAGGATTCTGATTGGCAGAAAGCAATGGAAGAAGAATTATATCAAATAATAAAAAATAATACATGGGAATTGGTTCCTAGACCTAGTGACAAAAATGTGATTCAAACAAAGTGGGTATTCAGGAATAAGATGAATGAAGATGGTACAATGGTCAGAAACAAAGCAATATTGGTGTGTAAAGGATATGCACAGAGGGAAGGAATAGATTACACTAACACATTTGCCCCTATGAGCAGACTAGAAGCCATTAAGTTATTCTTGGCCTATGCAACATTCAAAAACTTTAAAGTATACCAAATGGATGTCAAATCAGCCTTTCTAAATGGTGACTTGAAGGAATAAGTCTACATAGAACATCCTGAAGGATTTAATCTATCAGATAAACCAGACATGGTATGTAGATTGAAGAAAGCACTCTATGGACTTAAACATGCCCCAAGAGCTTGGTATGAGAGACTAGATGGTTATCTTACCAAGATTGGATTCAAGAAAGGAGCAGAAGATTGTAACTTATTCATGAGAGAGACACTTGATGGATTATTACTAGTTGCCATATTTTTTGATGACATTATCTTTGGAGATAATGACAAGCTTAGTGCAGAAGCTGCAAAAGAAATGCAGAATGAATTTGAAATGAGCACGATTGGTCCTATAAAATATTTTTTGGGATTGAATATAAAGTAGACAGATAAAGGAATATTCATAAATCAGTCCACATATGTGAAGAAAATATTGAAGACTTTCAAGATGGAAGACTGTAAGCCAGTATGCACTCCTATGATAATAGGAAGCAAGCTTTCTAAAGAGGATGATTCCACAAAAGTTGACAAGACATTGTACAAGTCTATGATTGGAAAACTTATATATCTTACTCAATCTAGACCAGACATGTCTAATGCAATTGGAATTGTTGGTAGATTTGCAGCTGAACCCAAGAAGAATCACCTAATGGCAATAAAGAGAATATTCAAATATCTAAAGGGAACTATAGACTATGGTTTATGGTATCCTAAATCAGAGAATGTACAACTTCAAGTATATACAGATGTAGATTGGGCAGGTTGTATTGATGACATGAAGAGTACTTCAGGAGGAGCAGTACTTCTTGGAGATAGGTTGGTTTCTTGGATAATCAAGAAGAAGAATTGTATCTCTTAGTCAACAGCAGAAGCTGAATATGTTGCAGTAGCATTGAATTGTTCAACAATGGTTTGGATCAAGCAGATGGTTAAAGATTTTGGTATTCAGGTTGATTCTCCTATTTTTATTCACTGTGATAACACTAGCACTATCAACATGTCCAAGAACCTTGTGATGCATGCAAAGACAAAACACATTGAGATCAAATACCATTTTCTTGGAGAAAAAGTTGTAGACAAAGAAGTAAAATTGGACTATGTGAGCACTAAAGAACAGTTGGCAGATATTTTCACAAAGCCTTTATCAAAAGATACTTTTGAGTATCTCAGGGAGAAGTTGGGAGTAATTCCCTTTCCTGAGTCTGATTAGATAAAGCAGCAAGTACATCAGTCCATGGTGACTGATGAATGGTTGACTACTCTACTTTTGGAGTAGTACCTGTGCCTAATTTTTTATGGCACCCTTTGCCATTGATGTCAAAGGGGGAGTATGTATTAAGGGGGAGCATATACTCTAGGGGAGTATATAATCATGTAGCTTAAAAACACAGACAAAGGAGCTGCAGCAGTGTAGAGGAATCTTTGATGAGGATATTGAGAATATTGTAAAAAGAAAGAGGACACCATGTGCTAAAGATGTTTTTAATATCATATGTTTCCATCAATGTCAAAGGGGGAGATTGTTGGAGATTTACTTCTGGCAGCTAGTTGATTGTATGTTTGTCATTGATGAAAACATATAATATACAATAGTGTTCTGTATGTACTTATCAGAATGATTCTATTAAGCCTTGCACGGTTATATTCATGTTTTAGACATGCTTTGGATACTTTTTTCATACACGCAGACTCGAATATGAAGTTTCAGTTGAGTTGTGTAATTCTGTTAGTGGCAGTTACAGTTTCTAGAGTTTATCTGTATAGATCTGATGTATATGCATTGGTTCTTGAGTTTCGCCTATCTTCAGGATACACGTGTTTATATTCATGATTAGTTATGAGTTAACTATGTTTGGTTAAGAGCACTTGTCATGTTTCATCTGGATCATGTTGTTTGAGATAATTTGGTGGAGCTGACTCAATGAAGCGCCGTGTCTGTTCAGTTCATGTTGCATGATCTTAATCCTAATTGCGTGCTTAGTTAAGATGACAAGGAAGTTGGTGAAGTGTTTCCCACAGCCATCGTGACCTTATACTTTGAGGAAGATACTTATAGTAGTTCATTTGTGAACGCTAAGTGTGAATGATAAGAAAAGAGACAGAAAAAGTACATAGTAGAATATCAGTTATGTTTCATTCATCAAGGATCTATGTGAAGAAGCAGTAGAAGATTACATTACATTGGAACTGATCAAGACAACAGGTATACCCTACAGTTCATCATCATATATAGTGCATATCTGTTCTACAGAAGGTTGTAGCCTTCACCATTGAAGCAGTGAGCTTTTGGACAGTAAGTCCTCACCCTTAACAGGGTCATTTGTAAAAGACTCCTAACAGGGCCAGACCCTTAACCAGGTCACTATACTTATTGCATTGTAAAGAACAACTCCTAACAGAGTTGCAAGATCTTCTAACATGGATTATTATAAAAAAGTATAGTTCATTGTGGGTGCTAATTCCCACCGGGGTTTTTACCATTCGGTTTCCCTGTAACAAAATTGTGGTGTTGTCTATTGTGTTATCTGAATGTGCATTTACTTTATGGTATTCTGGAATTAATAAGAGAAAATAATTAAATTAGTTGATAATTGATTAACTCCCCCCCCCCTCTTAGTTATCCTTTAGGACTATTCTAACAATAATCATTTGATTTTCTCAATTTGAATTATGTATAGCATACTGTTGTGGCAATCAGGTTTTGACCCTTTTCTATGTGTTTATTTATTTCACTGGACAGGACAATGATCTAAGCACACAACTTCAAACATTGTTATCTTATTTTTGAATATTTTTCCATTGTTTGTGTCATATATTTTCAACTGCATTACAAAATAGAGGAAATAAGCAACACATTTAGATTAAGAAACATTTCATATCATTTTTTTCATCAAATGGTTTTAATTTGCATTGTGGTTTATTAACTTCTTAATTCAATCTACTTGGACCCAACATTATTATATAAGGCTTTTCATCTTTCCAAAACATGGATGAATACTTGTTCAAAGACTATACATCTTTGCATGAAAGATGGATCCATTTGATATTTTCCTGTGTAGTTTGCACAGAATTGATATTGTAGAAGCAACTCTGATAAAATTAGGAGTTGTGAACATACCACATGGATCTGGCATGATTCTTCAATAGTTCTATTATGTGCCCACATTGTTTGAAAACAAAAATTAAATCTTAGTGTGATAATCTTTTGAAGGTAGGCATCATTATTTCGTTTGAGGGCATCAAATGCAACAGTCACAATGTATTTATCTTCAAGCAAAAGGCAACTTCTGTATTTTTTGATTTTCTGGGATTCAATAACCCTTCACAAATTTTTGGATTATGTTTGTACATTAGGATTTCAATGCAATCAATGCACATCTTTTGTTAATGAAGTAATCATTACCTTGCCTAATTATCTGACAACTCAACAGTGCAAAAGTACATAGTATCCTAGAGTGAATTTTGATGGTTGAAATTATACTGAATTATTTCAATGCATCCATTGTGCACTTCTTTTATGGAAATGAGAAACCATTTAGAGCTTCCCACCTTATTATAAAGAGATGATTTGTGCTAAACCTAAAGAACTAGTAGGGTATAAACCACCTAGATGTGAGAAAGTGTGAAAAGGAGGAAATATGATTAGGATGTTGAATGGAAGCTTTGTGTTGTGTGGATGGTTTGTCTTGCCAAAAACAGTCAACTTAAAAATACTATGGTAGCTTCTAGCATGCTTGATTGTTCAAAGCTAGAAAAACATGCAGAGTTATTTTAAAATTAGCTATTTGACCCCACTAAAGCGAACACATCACATTTTCTTGAGATAATTGCATATGTTGCTTCTATTTGTGAAGTGGATGATATACTACTACAAAATTGCAAGTATGTGTTTTGTATGATGCTGGAATGTTTAAGTGGGCTTAAAAACACACTAAAACAGTAGAAGAATTCAAAATATTCATATGTAGTCATCACCAATCACAAGCTATTTATTTGATATATGGGTAGGTGAAATTTCAAATTCCTCAAACCCGTTGATACAAACTTTGCTTCTTTGCCACACTTTTGAGCATTTTTATGCAATTTAAAGAGGCTTTATGTTCCACTCTAGTTAGTGATGCATGGGCATTTCAGAGGAAATCTTATCAGAGACTGATTTAGATGATATTAAATTTGTTGTTGATTTTGTTAAGAATTTTTTTGAGATGGTGGACTTTGCAGACTTAGACAAGCCATGTATGGTAAAAAATTATGAAGAAATTGGTTGTGGGTAATTTAAAAAAATCACATACATGAGGCATATCATAGTGAATACTATGTTTTTCAGATCCATTTTAATAACTACAAAATTCTAAGAATAATTTAATAATGAAGATATAGGGATTGCCAAACAAAACTCAGAAATCTTGTAACATCTATACCAAGAGATAAAAGATGGGGAAGAACAAAATCCAAGAAAAAAAAATGGTGGTGTGAAAACACACCATTAACTTAAAATAAACACAAGCCAATTTCTTTCTCAAGCTTCCCATATCCTGCACATAACATATCGGTGATCAAAGTTCCCATAATAAATGGAGTACACCAAGAAGTAACATCAGAAATATGAACTCTAAGTTGAAATTATTAACATCATATGTGTAGTCTCAAAACAACCCATTTTGAATTCTTTGTGAACACACGTATATATGATTACAAGCAAAAAAGTAGGTGTTGGAGCAATGCACAAAATTTGTACAAGCTGGAGTAGTATTTTCAAAAACTACTCCAGCTTATAAATTTTGTAAATTGCTACAAAAAGTTAAGCCTCTCTATATGAAATACAAAAAAATTGTTTCTAAACTGGTATAGTAATTTCAATAACTACATCTTCTCTATAGATGGAAACAAAATTGTAAATTACTTATTTTTCTTAGTATCATAATAGTTTGACTCTATACTATATGATATAACAATAAAAACTAATATGAAAAACATAAAATTTAGGTAGAGCATCTATATGTGTACTATTGGATGAGTTTTGAAGAATTCAAAATGTACAATTCTAATACTTTGCAATAGAAAAACATAATTTATCAGTATGATTTATCATCATCGTGTGGTACTCCTTGGTGTATTCCATTTATTTTTTCTAATGCAACAAGGCTAACCAAGTCAAGAGGTATATACATATAAAATGGAATAGAATAATGCCAATCACAACTAATATACAATCATCAGCTATAGATATATTACATGCTTTTTCATTTCAACACATGCTTTGACTATAATAGTGATATATTGATGCAAAGCAAAAAAAAAAAAAGTAAGTGTTGGAGAAATCCACAAAAAATGTACAAGTAGGAGTAACAACTACCTCTATTTTTAAGTAAATAGTGAATGCAATCTATAATGCATGAAATAATAGTAAAAACTATATCATCATGACTGCATGTATGTATGATGTCGAGCAAAAAAGTAGGTGTTCGAGCAATCAACAAAAATTGTACAAGCTGGAGTAGCAAATTGATCATGAATGTGTGAAATGGGAAGAGAGTAGAAGTATATATTAGATCATATATACTAGACCAACCATATGTGAGCAATATATACTAGAGCATATATAGTAGACAAGTATCTTGGCTAACCTTTCCAATATTTAAATAACAAGACTTTACATGAAACAAAAGAAACTACAGATCTCCAAACTCCATTACAATATACTCCACTCTCTCATCTTCATTCATTCTCAAGAACCCTTTGGCTCTTTTAGGTTCAACCATAAAGGTGTCATATGCCTTCAGCATAGTGCCTCGACTCAAATCAGGGATGCCTTTGAGGGCCTCATACACACTATCTAAGACAACATATGAATAAAACTTATCCACTTTGATAATATGAGGCAAACTGAGGCCTGTTAGAGTAATAATCTATCGGGTTATTAATTAAATCATTATGATCTAATTACTAACTTACCTATTCACTCTAGTTGCTTAAGTTAACCTTAGGTTTTCCCTTTTAGGGTTTTGTGATTCCTTTTATAAGGATTCACCTCTTAGCTTTCTTCAAGGAGATTGTATTCATTATTTTTGTTAATAGAAATTCTTTTCTTGCAACATGGATTTCATGTCTCTGGCTTTTTGGCCGCCATAGCTTTCTGTCTTCTCTTCTATCTTCTTGCTTCTTCATGTGACAGTTATGCATGCAGGTGTTCTTGGGAGATTAGCTTTCAGCCTAATCTAACATGGTATCAGATCCATCCTGCAGCTGGCTGTTCGTGTTTTGTGGAAGTGTATCAGAAGCTGGAGGTTTCTCTGGTTTTTCAGAGGGTTTCAGAAGTTCTTTCGGTGTCTTCTATTGGATCTGGGGGGTCTTTATTTTTTGAGGCACTTTAGACCAAAACCAACCTCATGGTTACGTCCAAAAGGCCCAAAAACCCCAGAATCCATATAAAGCTTGTCCATTTTGGACAACTTGACCCCGAGGCAAAAAAAAATTGGTTTCCAATGTCGTATGGGAACGGAAACCGAGAAAAATTTTTAAAAAACTTTATTTTTTAAGTTTTTTTGCGTTTTAGAAAATGCGTGTAGTGAAAAAAGTCTTTGGCCGCCGCCGCGCCACCGTCGGGCCACCAGCGCCACGCCGCCGCCGGTCGGTGCCCGGCCCGCCACACTCTGCGGCCTCTACCGCCACCGGCATCCGCCGCCGCCCACCTCCCGGGCTCCGCCTCCCTTGGCCCTTTGCTGCTCCACAGCCCCCGCTCTGCTGCCCTCCACAGCGCCGCTCTGCGGCCCCCGCAGCCCCCGCCTCCCGGACCGCATCGCTCCGCCTGACGCTCACCGCCCCGCCCCGCCAGCTCGCACAGCTCCGCCGGCGCCCACCACCTCCGCTCCGCTCGGCTGGTGGTGCCTTTTACTTTAGCCCCCACGGGCCTTATTTGCATGGCGACTGGTCCTATGGGTGACTAGGGGCCCCTGTTTAGCCCCTACGCGCGCCATGCGCCCAGGGGCGCTATTTTTTTAGCCCCAGAGGCTTATTTCTTGGTTTTTGAGGCCTTTCTGACCCCCCGGGACTATTTTCGCTCTATCTTGAGCATCCGGGGGTATTTTTCTGACTTCCATATACCGTCAGAAAGCTCTTTCCAAAAACTTTTCGATGATGGAGGTTAGGGTTTTGGGTTCTGTCATTTTGACAACTTTTTTTGCTGTTAAAGTTTGATGTCTATTTTTGCCTTCCGGGAGTCATATCTGGCTCATCCGGACTCTATTTTTGGCAAACCAAATATCGTCGGAAAGATGGTTCAGTGAACTATTCAGTTGTAGGGGTCTTTTTTCTATATTCTTCTCTAGGTTATCTCTCCTCTAAGTTTGGCAGTTTATGCACTCTGGTGGATTGCTTGGGTCTACAGGTCCTGGGATCTCTTCTTCTGATAATTCTAGCTCACTCTTCTTTCTGACTTCTAAGCTTGTATGCTTCTCCACTGTTGCATTTTTGTTCTGTAAACACACTGAGATAAAGTGCCTACTTTTGTATATCTGAGATCTTGAGCACCTTGTATGGTTGTTGTACTTGCACTTTGTTATAAAGTGTCATGGGGGTTATGATGCTTATGTCGTTTTAGGCGCATCCACCTTTGTCAAGTGAGCATACCTTCCACGACATTAGCCCATGTTGTGTGTCAATGACACCACCTTTTATCCTGTGTTTGTACTTCTGTTGCACTATTGGTGTTCCTAGTTCTTCTTCTGTAGATGTTTCTGGCATTGCATTTCAGTGTTCCTGTCACCTCTCCCTGTTCAGCATTATGGGGGGGTTCACCTGTTGGTTCTATTGCTTCCTGGTTCGATTGATCAGCTCTTCAAACATTGTCTTCTCT
>MU227723.1:2676899-2689737 GCA_018584345.1 Thuja plicata
GGCAAAAGAGAGTGTTTATATAGAGGTTTCAATATAGGTCTCCTAGGGCAATGCAATGGATCCAAATCCAAATCTCACCTCGAATCATGGTCCAATCACAATCACCAACCAAGGAGGGAACATAATAACTCAAATATCAAAGAAAATACTTCCGCATCCGAACCCGGGGACCTATTTCAAGTTTCGGACCCCCATAAGCTCCGGATCTAGAAATGGGAACCAACACCTATCCGAGGATAGGGTCGACCTCGGCCCTTTCCTAGGATAGGGTTGACCTCAGCCCTGTCCTAGGACAGGGTCGACCTCGGCCCTAACCTAGGACAGGGTCAACCTTGGCCCTGTCCTGAGATTTCAGGCAAGTCAACAATATGTAACAGAAAGGCTCCTAGGTCAATCGGGGACCTAGGAAGGTGGGGGAATGAGTCAGAATGTTAAGAAGGCCTAAAATGCCTAGAGAGAGAGTAAGATGAGGCCTAGGAGGACCAATACATAGGTCCTACCTAGAAAGAAGAGCCATGGAGAGGAAAAATTTAGGAGGATCCATAAGATCCTAACCCTAATTTCACCTAAACATGTAAAAATGCAAATCTATTATGCAAACATACTAAACGAGGGTGCTAAACTCATCCAAATGGAAGTGCTTCCATTTTAAGACGATACAAATCTCCTAAGTGATTTAATCACTAAATTTTATTAATCACCTAAGCCAATCGAATAAAATCAATTCAAATCAAACATGGCTAAGGTAATTAATTTAAAAGGAATTAAATAAATCCTAATTTTATCTAATCACTTGCAAAAGTCTATCTTCTAGCCTAAATTAATCTAATTAACTAACTATAGTCCTAATTAATTATCAAAAGCAATAAAAAGCTTAAATAATTAATTTCCTTATTTTGAGTGAATATATTAATTATAATTTATTTCATTAATATTCTCCTTAACCCTAACCTAACCTATCTCAACCACCTTAACCCTGGGTTGAAACACATCCCAACTTATTTCCCCCATGCTAAGCCTAATTCTAATCTTAATCCTATCCTAACCCACTTGCTAATGTTTTCATATTCGTAATTGTGTGATTAGGAATTCAACCCACTTAAGAAAGTCAACTTTCTCAAGCTTGACTCCCTCTAAATCCACCTTCTCAAGCTTGGACTTACACCCCTCACCATGCCTCTTAATTGCTCTCATTAATGCATCATTAATGGAGATTCTTCAATCCCATACCTCATTAATGTCTTTGGTATTAATGCCTCTTACACCTCATTAATGGTTTTTACACCTCCATTAATGACCCTTGTCCCCCCTCTCTCTCCTCATTTATTCAAGTTTTTGAGCTCAAATGCCCTTAATTTTAGAGTTAAAAAGTATTGTTATGTTGTTTAGATTAATTATGAATTCATATTGCATAGTATTTTTGAGATTATGCATTGTTATTATCATATTTTTTAGAGCTAATATGCATGTTTAGTGAGCATTTAGATTAGTTGATTCAAATCTTCCATTCTTAGGTTGTATATGTCATTGATTTGTGTATAATCTGAGGGCATGATTATTGTATTCTTCAAACTCCTCCTAGATAGGAAGAAATAGATCAGTTTTAGTTTTTAACTCCAAACCCTTGCTTTTTATGCTTTTCTACTAATATAATGATCTATTGAAGTGTCGTGTTGCAGATAACAGGTGCACTAATTAACACACACATTTTTGGCGCCCACCGTGGGGCCTGATTTCAGATTTTGCCCTATTTCAAGTTCATTTTTCACTAATTTGTTTTCCTAGATTTCAGGTACAGGCTCATTTCTGGTCCTAAAGGCTCGCATCCAAGATACGCCCTCGCATCGTAGAAATCTAGGATCACATCTGGGTTTTCCTGAGTCGGTTCTAGTACAGGCTCACATCTGGTCACACTCTATCGTATCTGGTAACAGAAGCTTGTATTTGGTATATTGCATCACATCCTGGATTTCTAGGATCATATCTGGTTAAAAACTTTGCATACTCCATTGCCTAACCTCTAACATTTTGATCATTTGTGGTTTTTATATTTTGAACAGCCTAACTTGTGTTTGCAGATTGCTATCAGAGCTGAAACAGCGGGAAAAAGAATACTAACTTGTGGTTTTTCAGGTTGCCATCCCCTTATCTTGACCTCCATTTCATTTTTTTGTCTTTCAAACTAAGAACACATTTTCTTATCATTTGTTAAATCAATTAGATAAGTATACTCTTTTCCTTTAAAGGAAAATCATAAAACCAAACATTGATTTAAAACTTGAAAAGAGAATGGAGTAACTGAACAAGGCAAACAAACTCACTGTTTAAACTTCATTTTGGGAAAGTAATTGAACAACATGAAGCATTAAATTTTGTGGGATAATTGAACAACTTCATTGTCTAAATTTTGGAAAATAGTAATTGAACAGGCAAATCACCTAATTTTGGGGAAACTGAACAATCAAACTTTTATTTCAAAGTACTATGTTTTCATAAATTAGGAACATTTAAATCGAACTCAAATAGCTTGAGGGAATGAACATTTGATTGAAGTGTTCTGGGAGAAAATGGCATGGACTAGGAGAGTATGCTCTTCTTCTTTTGAAGAATCAGAAATCTAGAAATCCTACGCTCACCAATCCTTTGTATGTTTATTAAACAGTAGAGGGCCTAGCGGTTGAGGAAAAAAATCTCCCAGGAATGACCCAAGTGAGGACAGGTTTTACGCCAACCCTTCCAACTCACTATGAATAATTGCTTCCTCGTAGGCCAAAGTCTCGGAAGACATAATTGGTTTTGTTCCTGGAATTTTAACATCATTCCTTGAACATGCTTGGGTATGTGTAGAGCGGAGCCGCTTGAATCTTTCTTGTAAGACCACATATTTGAGTACTCATAGGGCTATACGCCTCAATTTTGCCTTGTACAATTCTATGAGAGATGGTTTCAAATGGATTGCCCCATCATAAACAATGAACTTCATAGACAAAACTACCTGATTAATCTCCAAAAGGGTGATAATCCTTGTGCAAGGCAAAAAGTAATTGCCCCAAGACAATCGTCATATCGTGCCCTCACTTACGTTTGGATTTAGCTAATATGGCATCATGACTGGAGCCATTGCATGCTTGGTGATGTCCATATTCTTATTAACATTTGAGTGTGTACCTAAGTCAATGAGCAAGGATTTTCATCCTCTACTTAGAAAATAGAGCGTAAGCATGTGTCTGCTCACCCCTAACAATGCAAATATGCTTGATATGTCTAAAAGTCATTAACAAGCTAACACCTTCAAAACAAGTAACAAAATTCAATCCTTGATTTACATGTGCTTTTCATACACTAACAAGTCCTATACCACGATCCCAGATCAAACAAACTTCATGCGCTTCCAAGACAAAATTGACAGAATTAACAAAAATTAACAAAACCTTAGAAACTCGCATCCTACATTTCCTGGCTCATATTTGGTTGTGCAAGATTGTATCTGGTATCTTGCATCACATCTGGTCATTACTTCATTGCATCTAGGGTGAAAGGTTTCATTTAGTCCATCACAAGCTCACATACTATATTTCCTGGCTCACATCTAGGGGCTCGCATCTAGGATAGTGGGCACTTACAGATTAGTTTCTCAAAAAAAACTCAGTAGATTTGGATACCCTTTTGGCTCATTAGTTTGTCCCTATTTCTTTTTCTGGTCTCCCTATTGTTGTGTCAAAACACTTTTTCAGACGTCTACCTTGCATGTCTTGTCAGTTTCTCACAATCAGTCTCAATACGTGTGGTCTATCCACTTTTCACAAAAACTTGATTCTCAGCTCACTATCAGGGCATTCTAACCCTTTGACACTGGAATCATTTACTTCTACCAAAACACAAATGACACCTCTACCTAGACACACTCACTTGAACAATTTGAGACTCTTCTTGACACTATCGGGAGACTTTGATGAAGTTGAGATACAAATACATGGTTAACACAAGATGCAACAAGTACACTTCTAAGGAATTAGAAGTACCTCCAAGATCACTACACTTTCAATGAGGAGAAACATCTCGTGGTTCCCTATTCGATTTAGACTCTCCATAAATGGAAATACCCACTCATGAATGGACTAAGGCCTTTGAGGAATACGACAATGATAAAAACCAAAAGCACGAAGATAGCGATGAGGAAGAAGAACCACACTTTGGCTGTCCTTTGTTTGAATTAGGCATTGAGGAAGACATCACTGAAGAAGAATACAATAAACTCAAACAAAACAAGAAATTCCAAAAGACGTTGGAAAAGATGATTAGCAAAGATAAAGAGAAATACTTTCTCCATCTAGCATCCACTGGCGTAAAATTACCTAAGGATTATGATGTTGAACAACTAAAAGAAAAGGAGGTGTCAACTCCTATATCTATTCTCGCCAAACAACTAACCTTGATGCAAACAGAGCTTGCAACTCTCAAACAGTAGAAGGCTAAACCCAAGACGAAATACTCTTTGGACTCCATTTGTCCATTTCCTTTTGACAAGAGTATTAATATGGTCCCATTTCCTCCCAACATGGCCAGACAGAAATGGTGGAAATAGAACAAAAACATTGTCATTGATGGAGTAGTAGACACATCCAATGTTAATCCTAAACCTGAGGTTTTCAACCTAACAAATAGCATGCAAGAAAGCAAAGATGCTAAGGTAACAACCTCCAGACCTAAAGCAAACAACGAGAATAACAGAGGTCGGCCATGGACTTCCAAGCCTCAAAGAATATTTACTCCTTTGGGAGAACCTCTTGAGACTGTTTTGAAGACACTATTAGACAACAAGGTTCTCACAATCCCAGATTCTAAACCATCGGAGCCAGAAGTTAAACCAAGGTGGTGGGATGACAATTCTTACTGTGTCTTTCATAAAAGCAAAGGTCACAAGACTAATAACTATCTTAAACCCAAACATGTTATCCAAGACCTTATTGAAGGAGGCAAGATCAAAGTGGAAGGACACACCACTAACGAAGATCATACAACATTTAACAAGACATTCCCTAACTACGAGAAATGGGAAGCATCTAAAGGAAAAGGAAATGAAGTGAACTACGCCTACTCTAAAAATGATAATGTGATTAACATGCTAGACATTAAAACTAAATCAATTAATGTGGTCACTATCAAAGGTGTTCAAAACATCTTCCCAATCAAATGCGGTAACCTGAAGTCAGGCACAAGTCACGATCAAAGGACCCAATTCCTCCTCAAAACAAACAACAACTTCCAAAGTACCCATTGTCACTATCCCTAAACTGACAGTGGAAAAACAAACATTTACTACTCTTGCAGCAAAGTACAACCTGGTGGATCAATTGCAACGAACCTCTGCTAAAATTTCCATTTTTGAGTTGCTTAAAATCTCCACAGTGCATAGGGAAATTCTTGAACAAGACCTACATGCCACAAATGTGCCAAAGAACCTTGATATAGACAAATTCCAAGAAATGGTTAATAAAACTTCAGTGCCACATTATCTCTCATTTTCATAAGAGGATGATAAATCATTAACCCATCTGCATAATCAACCCCTTCATATTGAAGTCCTTATTCATAAATTTTGTGTAAGACGTGTATTGATAGATGGAGGCGCAGGATTGAATATTTGTACCCTTAATCTCATCAGGAAACTGGGTCTCTCAGAACAGACCATTGATTCTAGAAGCAAAATCACTATCAAAGCTTGTGATGAGGAAGATAGGTCCTCTAAAGGTCTTATTGTTCTACCCATCAGAGTTGGGCCGGTTGAAAGGAATGTCATATGTCATGTTTTGGATCTACCCTTGGCTTACAACATACTGTTAGGGAGACCCTGGATCCACAAAATGTAAGTTGTACCATCTACTTACCACCAATGTATCAAATTCCCACATAATGGGGTGGAAGTGACAATTTGTGCAGATGCTAATTACACTTGCAACAATATTAAGGCAGGTAGTATGGTCCCGCATAACAAGGAAGTTATGGATGAGATTTTTCCTAAGACTACCAAGGACATGGTTATGAAAGGCTTTGGAAAGACCTTAAAACTTGAAGAAGTAGGTATGGGAGAATACAAGCTGGACATGACCCCGTCATTGATAGAACTTCCGGTATCACCAAGATCCTATGGAAAACCTTCCTCATCATTCACACCTACTGGATCTTGAAAGCCAAAAATTCACAAAGAAAATGGCATGGTTAAAGCATCCACCTCTATAGATAACACAGAAGAATAGGCAGTCTTGGCATGGTTTTACAAGGGAGAACCAAAGGAAGCTGAGGTGAAACATGTAGAAATATCCCCGGAAAAGTATGGTAAAGGATATGATCTCCTCAAGCAAATGGGATATAAAGGAAAAGGACTTTTAGGTAACAAAGGAAAGGGACTGATTGAACCTATACACATGGAATTCAGGGATACCAAAGATAAAACTGGACTAGGTTTCAATAATAAATCTGAAAACCCTACTTCAAGAGATAGTCCAGTTTCTGACAAAGGGAGTGATGAAATAGAAGAAATAGAACTAGAACAATGGTCCTATAAAATATTATTACATGTCGGTACGGAGAATCCCAAATATCAAGGAGAGCGCTATGTACCAAGCTTTGAAGTACCATAAGACCTTCGTGTGCCTTTGTTAGCACAAACTCTATTCAAGAGGTAGAAGAAACAACAAAAGACAATCCAGTGGTACCATTGGTCACAACAGCTACTGAAGACACACCTCGACAACAAGATTTACATCCTAACTAGGGGAAGTTAGTCACAATTTCACATGTCCTTGATTTACCACACTTTGATCTACAAGTGGCTAATAGAGTACATCAGGTAACTATTGTTGAATTCTTAAATAGGTCTGATGACGAAGTAACTGACTCACATGATTACGAGTGGGATGAGCTATCTGTTTCCATGAAGGACATTGAGATAAATGTAATTCACATGTTCACAAATCCATAAGCACACAAAGAACATTCTAACACCACTTCTAACAATGTTGATATTCCTGAAGTAGAGGAGGAATTCCTTCCCCCACTCATTTATGAAGAGACTAGTATTCTCCTAGATCTAGAGGAAATTCAGAGGCTACAAGCAAGGAGCCTCCTCCTACTAAGAGATGAAGAAGAAGAGTACTCCACCGACGAGTCACTATATTTTGGTCCACATATAACTAACAATGACTTCAATAATGATGATCTAACTCTCATTAATCTAAGCATCGAAGAGATTAACCTAACATAACATGTCGTGTCAGTTAATAGTCATGATGCTAACACGATGCTGTCCTTCCCAAAGTCTGACTCCTTATCTTTGATAAACCTAGACCTAATTGATTGTACTAATACAGGTCCTACTCCTATCCTTGACTTCCCTAATGACTACACTTTGGCTTGCTATCTAAATGCTTGTGAACCTTACCCTTCTTCCACCAATGCAAGGAGCATGAACATGTCACGGGAGGATATCAAGTTTCTTAGTAAAAATTTGAAAAATAAAAATAAAAAGATAACTGATGATGAAAACCACATTGTGGCAGTGTTAGATTCTAAAATAGTAAAAACAAAAGACGTATCTGATGGTGAAAACCTCTCAGAGGCACCCAAATATGAGATTCTTGATATCCTCCCCAAGCACTTTCAAGAAAGGTCTTCAGTTCTGATAGAACCAACACAACTAGTTAATTTGGGCACAACTGAAGTTCCTCAAATTGTTCACCTAGCACAATCTTTGTCAAATGAAGAGAAGACACAGTTCACTAAGTTCCTGAAAGAGAAGAATATCAACTTTGCATGGTCTTATATAGATATGCTTGGATTGGATCCTGAATTGATAATGCACCATTTATCTATAGCTCCCAGGATCAAACCCATAAAACAAAAACTCAGAAAAATGCATCCTCATGTTGCATTACTGGTCAAAGCAGAGCTAGAGAAATTATTGAAAGCTAGATTAATTAGAGTCATTGCTTATGCAAGATGGATTTCTAATGCGGTCTCAGTATCTAAATCAGATAAATCTATCAGGATCTGTACAGACTTCAGAGAATTAAACAAGGCATGTCCTAAGGATGATTTTCCACTGCCTAATATTGATATGATCATAAACCTCACAATAGGCTACTAAATGTATTCATTAATCGATGGTTTCTTAGGCTATAATCATATTAAAATTGCTCCTGAAGATCAAGAGAAGATTGCATTTACATGTGCATGGGGGACCTTTTGCTAGAACGTTATGCCATTTGGGTTAAAGAATGCAGGTGCTACATATCAGAGAGAAATGATCACTATATTCCATGATATGATGCATAAAAATATGGAGGATTACGTGGATGACACCTTATCTAAATCAAAAGAATGAAATACTCATATTGATGACTTAAGAAAAATATTGAATCGTATGGAGCAATTTCACCTCAGGCTCAATCCTAAGAAATGTGCCTTTGGGGTCAAATTAGGAAAGCTCCTAGGATTTATTGTCTCATCAAAAGGAATTGAGGTAGACCCTGTCAAATTCAAAGCTATACTAGAGATGGCTCCTCCATGCAACATTAGTCAAATGAGGACATTACAAGGGAGACTTAAATCAATCAAGAGGTTCATGTCACAACTCACCGACAAAGCACAACCCTTTACCAAATTACTACATAAAGGGGTCACCTTCAAATGGGATGAACATTGTGAAGCTAACTTCAGAGAATTAAAAGAGTACCTGACAACTCCTATTCTTATGGCACCCATTCATGGAAAGCCATTACTCCCGTATATTTCAACTACAGCCACATCACTAGGAGTATTGCTGGCACAAGAAGATGAAACTAAGAAAGAAAGAGCAATTTACTATATTAGTCAAACACTAGTGGCCTATGAACTCAATTACAAAATTATTGAGAAAGATTGCTTAGCAGTCATCTTTGTATCACAAAAATTGTGGCATTACATTCTATTGCATACAATAAGGCTCATTGCAAAGATAGATCCTTTGAAATATCTCTTAAGCAAAATAACATTGACAGGACGACTAGCAAAGTGGGTCCTCATTCTGAGTGAATTTGACATTGAATATGTGGACAGGAGGGCTATTAAAGGACAAGTCCTCACAGATCAATTAGCTAAATCACCACTCCAAGATGATGAACCTTTAAGAATTGAGTTCCCTGATGAAACAATTATGCATCTAACTGAGTATCCATGGAAGATGTACTTTGATGGTTCTTTCACTCAACAAGAATCTGGAGCAGGGGTTCTATTCATAATTACTCAAGGCTACAAGATACCCAAGTCCTACAAATTAATATTTCCATGCACAAATAACATTTATGAATATGAAGAATTGGTAAACGATCTTAAACTTGCTATGGAATGAAAGATTGTAGACTTACACGTGTATGGTGACTCCCAACTCATTATCAATCAATTCAATGGAGATTATCAGATGAAAGATGAGAAGTTGATGCCCTACAAGCAACTGGTTGATGACTTAAAGAAGTACTTTGTCTTCATCACATTCCAGCAAAAACCCAGAACAGAGAATAAAGCTACAGATGCTATGGCTACACTAGCATCCATGTTACAACTGGAGGAACATCAATTCCGCTATGACTTCTTGGTGGAGGAATTATCCTATCCAACCTTTGATACCCTTGAATACCAAGTAATTTGTGCTTTGAAAGCCCTAGACCAATCTCGGTATGCTAAAATCATTGCTTACCTAATTGACCAAGTCATTCCCAATGATCTATTCGGGAATGAAAAATGAGCCTTGATTAGGACAACATTGTGTTATGTCCTCATTACAAATACCTTATATAGATGAGGTCTCGACGATACACTTCTTAAATGTTTAGAACATGAAGAGTCAGATCGCGCATTAAAAGAAGTCCACGAAGGTGTATGTGGATCACATTCAAATGACTTTTCACTAGCAAAGAAACTGCTCAGAGTAGGCTATTACTGGCCTACAATGGAAAAAGATGCTATTCAATTTTCCAAAACATGTCATAAATGCCAAACAAATGGAAATATCATCCATGCTCCTGCCAGAGAACTCATACTTTTCATAACACATTGGCCATTTCAGCAATGGGCCTTTGACTTGGTTGGACAAATATATCCTAATTCTTCAAATGGACACAAGTTCATCATTATGGCCACTGAGTATTCCATGAAGTGGGTTGAGGCTATGCTGATAATCAAAGCCACTAGAAAACAAGTGGCTATGTTCATTTTGAACTATATTATCTGTAGATATGGGATACCCCTTCAATTGTAACAGATAATGGGGGCCAATTTAAAAACCAAGACATTGATGACCTTTGCTTGCAGTTCCACATCACTCAACATTGCTCCTCAATCTATTATACCCAAGGTAATGGACTGGCTGAGGCATCTAATAAGAATATTCTCAAGATCCTACATCAAACTGTAAGTCTGGCAGAGACTGGCATCTACAACTAAATATGACACTTTGGACCTACAAAACAAGCATCAGAACACCAACATGAGCCACACCATTTTCCCTAGTCTATGGCACGGAAGTAGTACTACCTATTGAGGTTGAAATCCCATCTTTACACATATCTTTACAAGGTCTTGTTATTGATGAGCAATACCGCATCGATAGGGTGACTGCACTAGAATTACTTGATGAATGCAGGCAATAGGCATTTGATCATCTGAAGGTGTACCAAGCATGCATGTCCAAAGGGTACAATAAAAAGTTCAAAACATGACAATTTAAAGTGGGGGATCTCATCCTAAAGAATAATCCTAAGAACCAGCCTAATCGGGAACAGAAAGGAAAGTTTGAACCTAACTGATTGGGACCTTATGTTATCATTGCTACTTTTGGGACTAGAGCCTATCAACTAGCTACAACTAAGGGAGATGTTCTTCCAGATCCTATCAATACTCTACATTTGAAGTGGTTCTACGCTTAATGTTTGGCTAGCAAAGCCTTTACAGTGGAAAACTAAGAAATCCAAAAATAGTGGAAAAAGTCCTGAAAAGAGGTATCCTTGGTGAAAACCTGGCAAACAGGTGCCTTGATACTACCAAAAATATTCAAAAAAGCAAAAAAGGCAAAAAAATTAAAAAAGAGAAAAGTGCCTTGATGAAAACCTGGTAAAATGGGCATCTTGGTAGCAAAAAACAAATTTTTTTTTGCCAAGTGGTGAAAACCTGGCAATTAGGCGTCACTTGTATTCCGCACTCCATCTATCAAATGCATTACTGATACTAAGTCTTCACGATTACACCTGTGCTATGGGATGACTTTGTGTCCTTACAAATGTCCTATCCTTGCTTGGGATTTGTCTATATTTCTATCTTAGGAAAAAATCATTTTGCACTGGGGACATCTTTGCTAGCATGTTAGGTTGTGACTACTAGGTCGTCCTAGGAGGGTTTGTCTTGTGACACAATTATTCTCAAAGCTTGCACCAAAAATGTCACTTTCACGAAACATGGGTGTGTCTTTCCAAACCACCTACCTGGCACACACATTGCACTAACATAAATAGTGTTCCTAAGTACTACATTGGATTGCAAACAAAGACAAGGTTATACACAGAAATGGAATACATAATGCTTAAAATTCCATGTTTCGATTGATGAATCTCTACTGCGCTTGACAATTGAATCAATAGTATTTCTCAATACTACTCAAACATAGTTTGATCTTGGTTTGATTATGAATCTTTTATGTTCTGATGTTGCTTTAATTAGGGGCATATGAGCGGTTATGAGTTTTCTTTGATTGATTCTCAATTAATGGTTGTTATGTCTTCCGAGTTACTCCGTGACCTTTGCGCAAAGACAAAGAGTCGCAGGGATAGGGGGCATAACATTTTCTTAGTTTTCTGTGTATGGTGATTGTTCCAAATAATCCTATAAATTTCACCTAACTTAGATGTTTATGGTAAGAGCTGCCAACATAAGTGGATAGCCGCATATATCTTGATCTTTGTTACGTGTAAACTACGGTGAGGTTGAAACAATTTCCTTGTTTGTTTTCTAAACTCAGATTCTCACTAAGGTATATGAAGCATAATGTACCCAAGGATATGAATTTTCAAGGTCATTGCAGGTCCAATATCTTACCCTACACAGAATCTGATATAGTAAAAGGAAGGTGAGTAACTTGTCATCCTGGCTTCTATGCCTTGATGCCTAAGTCTATTTCCGACATTGCACCCAATAAACATAGTATTCATACTTTCATAATATCAGTGCGTATAAGTGATGGTTGTACTATCAGGTGGTATCTGTTCCAAACAGAGCCCAATGATGATAAAAAAGATGCAATAGCTGCAAATCAGTGACAAGTCCTAAGAGTCGCCATATAGCTGCATTTAGGGATTGCATGATTCATTTTTTAAAGAAACATAAGTATAAGGAATTTGAGATCAAAATGATTTCAATTTTATTCTAAAATCCAAGTTAATTACATTAGTTACTGATATTCATATCGTTGCACATCCATAGAATACATTTTGCATTCATAAAATGACAGAAGAAAAATACAAAAACAAAGCATTTATGCATCACATTTATTTCTACATCATAAGTGCATTCATACATTTTATTTGCATAAGAAACACTCAAAAACATACATTTGCATATTCACACAATATCATTTGAAACATATTTATATTAGTGATAAACCCAAACATATAAATGATGTCATCATCTAAAAATCTAACTCATCATGAGACCAAGATAAATCTAATCACATGTGCATAAACATCTATATAAGAAAAGAGAACTCATGAAACATATCATAATTAGAAACAACTACATCATATATATATATATA
>MU227723.1:2701778-2740866 GCA_018584345.1 Thuja plicata
CACATCAACATGCCAACTAGACATGTACACTCACACTTAATTACATTATTTGCAAGAAAATATATTTTACAAAACAAATAATAAGAATAGGAATTATCCAAGGTTGAGACACCTTATTCCTAACACACACACATCTATTCAAAGAGGGGCAAATGTAACCACCCTAATTTGGTCTGCTCTGACTATAGACCCTATTTTTCCTAAGTGTGATCATACCTCCAATTATGTGCAGACAACTCTTCAATCGACTGGCATAATTTATTCAAATCAGATTTAATCTCCTAAGTGATTTAATCACTAAATTTTATTAATCACCTAAGCCAATCGAATCAAATCAATTTTAATTCAAATCAAACATGGCTAAGGTAATTAATTTAAAAGGAATTAAATAAATCTTAATTGTATCTAATCACTTGCAAAAGTCTATCTTCTAGCCTAAATTAATCTAATTAATTGGCTATAGTCCTAATTAATTATCAAAAGCAATAAAAAACTTAAATAATTAATTTCCTTATTTTGAGTGAATAAATTAATTATTATTCATTTCATTAATCTTCCCCTTAACCCTAACCTAACCTATCTCAACCACCTTAACCCTGGGTTCAAACCCATCCTAGCCTATTTCCCCGTGTTAAGCCTAATTCTAATCTTAATCCTATCCTAACCCACTTCCTAATGTTGTCACATTCCTAATTTTGTGATTAGGAATTCAACCCACTTTAAAAAGTCAACTTTCTCAAGCTTGACTCCCTCTAAGTCCACCTTCTCAAGCTTGGACTTACACCCCTCACCATGCCTCTTAATTGCTCTCATTAATGCATCATTAATGGAGATTCCTCAAGCCCATACCTTATTAATGCCTCTTACACCTCATTAATGGTTTTTACACCTCCATTAATGACCCTTGTCCCCCCTCTCTCTCCTCATTTCTTTTATAAATAGAATGAGTTTTTGAGCTCAAATGCCCTTAATTTTAAAGTTAAAAAGCATTGTTATGCTGTTTAGATTAATTGTGAATTCATATTACATAGTAGTTTTTATATTATGCATTGTTATTATCATACTTTTTAGAGCTAATATGCATGTTTAGTGAGCATTTATATTAGTTGATTCAAATCTTCCATTCTTAGGTTGTATATGTCACTGATTTGTGCATAATCCGAGGGCATGATTATTGCATGCTTCAAACTCCTCCTAGATAGGAAGTAATAGATCGGTTTTAGTATTTAGCTTCAAACCCTTGCTTTTTATGCTTTTCTACTAATATAATGATCTATTGAAGTGTCGTGTTGCAAATAATAGGTGCACTAATTAACACAATTCAAGCCCTAAAATAATGCACATTAAAGAATCTCTCTATAGGTGCCAGAGTATTTGCAACAATAACTAATGTTTGCAAACACTAACATGTTAGTGTTTCACAGACAATTATTAATAAAGAATCCCTCTGCTTTATTTCTCTATTTTCTCTGCTACAATTTTTGACTATCATTCCAATAGTGACGTCTTCTGCTTAAATAGTTTTCAAGAAAGGGTAACACACATTTGAAGGATAAAAAGATGTTGTGTTTGTGGGGCCAATGAATATGATGGCAAATAGGGTTTAAATTTGGAAAGCAGTTACCGCTTTTTATACCACTACACTACTGTGTATCATATACCCTAATTTTCATAATGCAGAACCCTAATTTGATAGATTTTTCATTTGCAAAGTCCATGTTGAAGCTTGACCACAACATGATCCATAACAGAGAAATCAAGCATTTTTCTTTTGCAAAGTCTAAGTCTAAGCTCGACCATAGCAGCAACCATAATAGAGAAAGCAAAGGAAAAATCACAGAGAACATACCCATCCAACTCAACAAAACAACACAACAGTAGAGGAAACCCACAATCAAGTTATTCCAAAACAACAAATGCAGAGGAAACCCACAACCTTCGTCGCCCGCACAATCACTTTCCAAAGAACAACGAAAATGATGGGAATAATTTTTATTTGTTTGCACGTGGACCCCCCAAAAATGTTATTTGTTTGCATGTGGACCCGAAATGGTTTCAAAACGGGCATTAAAAAAATGGGAATTTAGCCCTCAAATTCCAATTCCACCTTTTCAAAAATGGGACAAAATGGGCATTAGAATTGGTCTATTCCAATTCCGATTGTCCCTACCAAACTGCGGATTTGATGTTTTCAACATTTGTCAATGCTAATTCCACCCTAATTCCTGCAACCAAACAGGGCCTTAAATATAACTACTAATCAAAATCCACCCTAATCTTCAAACCCTTCATTACCATTTATGAGATATATAAAAATCCATATACAAAAGGCACAATATGTATCCAAATATAATCACCAATTGAAAGCCATCCTAATTCCCAAACCTTCTTAACTATCTAGGACTTGAATTTAAAACCAAACATAAACACCATCAGAGGTTTCTTGATTTGTTATCTTTATCATACAATCACCAATAAAATCTACCCTAATTCCAAGCCTTGCATTACAATTCATGATTTGAACAAGCATCCAAATACAAGAACCACAAATGGTTTATGAACTCGGTAGAATCTTTAAAATAATCACCAATTAAGATCCACAATTATCTCAAACTTTATATTAGAACCAATCATCCATAGTACATAGAATCACCTAAACACAAAAACTACAAAGGACATCCAAAGTAGGCATTTTTTCATTGCAATCACCCCCATTGAAACTCTTCCTAATTTCAAATCATACATTCCAATCCACAATTTGAAAGAAAACCCAAATATAGGAGTTGTGAAGGAAATCCAAAATTGGCGATGTTACCCACCCTAAGCTAGTAAAGAAACCTTAAGCTATATTACCCTATCACCAATTGTAATCCATTCCAAATTTTAGCCATTGCATTACCACCTAGATTTGAAAACATGTCCAAATACAAAAGAGCCAAAAGGGTGTCTCAATATGCACATTTTGAGTATAACAATAAGTGGATCGACGATCTTCAGACAAATCCAACCACCCAATCTAACTCAAATGCCAAACATTTCTTCACTAGGTACCAAAATCGCCTCCTTTTGAAGCATTTGCAATCACTTAATTGTACCGTAAAAGCTTGGAATTGACACTACTAAACACCTGTTGAAGATCAAATGATTGAAGAGACAGAGTCTTAGGAAAATGTCCGTATAGCTGGATTTCTCAAAGGTAGAAATGAACTAGAAGCCCCAATAAAAGAAACAACACAAAAATTAAAAAAACAAGCATGCATGCAAAATGCCAGACATGTGAACTATTATAAGTATGCCACTTGCCCGACGATGTCCACGTACACGGAGTGTTCAACAAATGTCCTCATGTTCCCAAAGTATTTTTTCCCTAAATTTGTTAGTAGAAAAATAAAAATACCACCAAGAAAATCAACAGTAGCTAATTAGAAAATAGGAATAAATCAATAAATTCTTACTTTAATAGAATGATTTCTATCGAGCATAAGATAGAAAGGCTCCACATAATTTCCAAGAAATGGATCAATAGATAAAATCATTATGAAAACATTAGTCCTCATAGCTAGAGGAGACTAAAAACATACAATAGTGAATAAAGATGAAATTTACCCAAGATATAATATTAAAAAAGATGATCTTTGAAAAAAATCCACCAAAAAAATGCAGAAAGTATATGGTATACATATTCCACCATTTGATTAACCTACAACAAACTTAAAAGCAGTGATTCTTTGTTTTTCAGTGTAGAGTTCAAAGCAAAAGTTGCAAATGCAAAAATCAAAAGATAGACAAAAGGAAAAGAGACACGAACCGGCCATTGTCAAAGCAGTACCTAAAAAGATGTCAAAGGAAAAAACAAATAAATAAAGCAAACTGGCATTTCTGGATGGATAGCAACATATATACATAATACTCATACTTTTTAATTATGTATATATATACAACACATACACACAATTCTTTCCATCTTGTTTCATATCTCTACTTGGATATGCACTTTTCAAATTCCGCCATTTGCCGTGCTAATTTATTTGGTCGGGAGGAAAGATTGTTCTGCTCAAATTCCAAAAACCCTTCACTCCGTTCGGTAAATTCAACTTAATTCTCTTATGTATATTCTGCAACCGGGACGTTGGCTTGATAATAATAATAACAGCAACAGCAAATATAACGACATAATTCAGAGCACCTTGGCCTTGTGGGTTTTTCTGTAAGCTTCTCGAAATTTTATAATATTAAATTCTATTTTCACTCTATTTGTGATGAGCAAGAAGGGAAAAATCATATCAGCCGAGGGTTTTGAATTATTTGATGTTATTGTAGGGTTTGAGTTGCAGTATTTAGGGTTTCACGGCATGGTGATTTCTTTCGTTTTGTTTGTTTCTTTTTTCAGTTGGGTTTTGCAGGTTTGTGAAGAAGTTGCTGACGGTTGAGCTGCATTGTGGAAGATTTGAAGAAAAAGAAAGGCGGTGTCTGGTGTATCTATGAGATTACTGATAAGGAGGGGGATGCGGAGAACTGGAGAGTCGGCTATTGCGCAAGAGAAAGGTTATAATAACAACAAATTCATAGGCCGCGGCATTGGCATCAATGCGCCTAAAGTGAGGACGAGGGATAAAAGATTTTTGTCTTTTATCTGATCAAGAAGAAGATCTAGGGTTTGGGACGGGTGCTGGTGCTGCGGTGTCTGAATTGCTGTAGCTGGTTCGGTTATTTTTAGATTCTCATTACGACTTTGTGAAGCTTGGCATAACTTTATTTGTCATTATTATATTTAAATTGCCACCCCGCTGCCCTGAGCTGAGTGGTGGTGGCCTTGCAGAGATACGGGTTTTAAATTTACAACACGCATTGTTAAAGAGCTTCGTATTTGGGGAAAGATGACTCGAATTCTGGTGCAACGGGGCGGCGGCGGATCTTCTACGTCCAATTCTTCTCAGAGCCGTTCTTCCTCTGCAGCAGCTTCTTCTTCGTCTTTTGCGACGTCACTGGCTGTGCCACCTGCGGAGCCTTCAAATTTTCAGCCCTCGTTCGTCCCTGAAGACGACCATCACAGTTACGAGACTATTGGTGATGGTTTGAGTTATCAAGATTGCACCGAAATCCCCTACAAATTGGAAGTTGAGGAGGTTGCTAAAGAGCTTGCAGCTTGTGAAATCGGCTCTGCCGAAGAGAATTACGACGGGTGTCATGTTGGGGTTGATTTATATGGAAATGCTGGCAGAATTGGGGTCTCTGGTTTGGAATTGGGGGAAGCTGATGTTGAGGAGAAGTCCACCGTAGAAGAGGATAATAGAGAGGTCCAATGTGAGAAGTTTGTGAGTAGTTGTTCTTGCCCTCCTCCTCCGCCAGTTCCTCCCCCAAAACCAGCGATTGTTGGATTGGCTCCTAGAAGAATTGTATCAAGCGGGTCGGCTGTACAGAGAAGTGGGTCTTCTAGAAGACAACAGTTTTCATGGAATACTATGGCATCCCGGACTTCACCAACAGGCTCACGACCATCCTCGCCAAGGTCATATGGAGATGGTGAAGGCTATAATAGTGCCGACGAACAGAGTACATGTTTTGGGTCCTATGATGATGCTGTGAGTTTTCTTATAGTTGATGTCTTCTTTCTTGATTTTTCTGTAAATGAAAATCTGCAAGATCCTTGAAGATCGTTCATGTTCTGGGTCCTATGATGACCTTGTAAGTCTCGTCGTGGTCTGTCTCGTTTGTTAATATTCTAGTAAATAAATCGTGCAATATCCTGATTATATTCGGTATGTTATCAATTTATTCAATTTCACATCTTGGACATTCATGCTTTACCACCAATGCCCAATTATGTAGCAAACTTTCTTGGAACACCCTAGGTGGCACTATTTGCCTTTTATTATTTGGAGAGCTAGGGTCATCCCTCGTGTTTAGGTTTGATTGTCAGCTCTTGAACTAGAATTGTGTTTTCCTTTTTTTTTGTTAGGAGACAACAAGCCAGGTCATTGAAGCATATTTTAGCTTGTATAACATGTGGTTAAATATGATATCATTTGGTCTCTCTGTATATAGTTCCTGTAAACATTTCATAGCTCATTACAATTATGGTCATGTATTGCCATGTCTATAGGAATTATATGTCGAGGTCTAAAATTCTTTAAGCCATTGCTGTCATTCCCTTAATCCATTGTATATCAATCTGCTGTGACCTGGAGTATTAGAACATAGTACCATTGAAGCCTAGATATACAACATTTTACATTTTATAATCGGAGTTAATTTTGTCAAACTGTTATGCCCTAGGCAGGTATTATTGATTCGTTTGGGGTTTTAGAGGTACCATGACTGCATTTAGGCATGTTGAGGTAGTGTTTGTTCCCTCAAATTGATATGTAGTGTCCAAAATAATAGCTTTATACTATCGCAGTAGTTTCTTGCTTTGATGTTGGTTGCTTTTTAAATACTTGGATGAAATTTGAAGATCCTTAAAGGGGTATTTATGTCATCTTCTTCCTGTGCACTTAGTCTTATTTTCAACAGAATACAAAAAAGGAGGTTACTCTGTGATAGATTTTTCTTTATTTTAGGGTTTGTGGTGGCTCTGTTAAATTACTGTGGTTTGTCACACCCCAAATTGAATGGGTTACTTTTGATATTATATTTCTTGGTCAACCTACATTTAGAGGGGTTAAGTGTCTTTGATATTGTGACAGTTTTACATCATATAGCTTGGGTCTTTTGGATCCTGTTATCCATTCTTACAGCCGGGTCATTATAATATCTGTCAGGCTTGCATATGTTTAGTAATTAATACTAATAATAAACAATATGTTATCTAATGTTATTGCAGACTTTTATAATTTCTAGAACTTGATTTGCCCAAATGAATTATTTTTTATCATCTGTTAGACTCTTTAGAAAATTCTCTTTAAATTGTTGTATGTCCCAAAGCTCATGGAATTTGTCATTATTAACTTAAAATGTTGCAGGAAAGAGAACGGCAGTTTGAAATTGATATTAGGCGTGCACGAGGTTTTGAAGTTAGACGCATGGCTGCAGATGGTAACTGCCTTTTCCGTGCTGTTGCAGACCAGGTTTATGGTGATGCAGAGTTATATGATCTTACAAGACAGCTGTGCATTGACTATATGGTAGGTTTTATTATTTCATGTTTGGGTGACAAGTTCCGATTGATCTAAATTTTTAGTATGGTATCTATTTCTGAAAACATCCGTTAAAAAGCAAATGTGAAATGCCATCTTAAATGCTATAATGAGTTAAGAGCATTGCAAGATCTGAAGCACACACAAAAATCATTTAGTTGACAAAGGCAAAGTAGTTCCTTTTAGAGCGTACTTTCTTTTTTATGAGCTAAAATGATGTACTTTAATTTTATGATCTTGAGTATTGTATATAGGAGACTGTATGATTTTATTTTATTTTTGAAGTGAGCACTAAGACAGGTTAATTTTGTTTGATTTTTGCTCAGGAGAAAGAGAGAGATCACTTTTCTCCATTTGTCACGGAAGGCTTCACAGCTTATTGCAAAAGGAAAAGAAGAGACAAGGTGTGGTCAATATTTCATTATAGTTTTGTTGATTGTGACTGCTTTTTTAAGGAGTCCTGATCCACATAGATTTGTGTGTTTATTTTATGTTTTGCAATTATCTTCTGTGCATTCCCTCATATTAAACTTTCTTGTATTTATTTTGTATAAAAAATATTTTGTCCTTGATCTTTTATGTCTATGACTTTCAGTTCATTGGATTGCATCTTTAACTTGATGCAGTCTATGATGTACTGCTTTTTGATAGTAACAGACAACTTAGGATAGGTCACACCTGGAAGCATCATAGAGTCATAGACAAATTATGGAAATTAAATTTGAACATCCCATGTTCAAAAGGGATGAAGGATACACAAAGTTCAATATTGTAATAATGTGACTAATCTTCATTCAAGGTCATACCCTGTTCAGAAGGGATTGTGGATTTATGAAGTTTAGATTTACAATAAGTACATGCAACTAATAGCGAGTACTAGCTAATTCAAATTTTTATAATGTGCAAATATGAACCACTGGGATCTATTGTCAGTACTATTTAGTTCAAATATGCTCAACCAAGGTGTATAGGCACATTTTAAGTTATAATTTTGAAATCCTGGAAAATTTAAAGGTCTGAGTTTGCTCAGATCTTGGAAACTAGGAAGATCCAAGAATTTAGAAAACAGGAACTATGTTGGTTCTGAGTGCTAATAGCCAAGTTCTTGTGAATTAGATATTAGATGGGGTCACATACTCAAAAGCCTGCAATGTTCTTTTTGGAGTCTGTTTCTTCACAGAGTGAAATGAGGGATGCAGTTGCATTATACTCAGTGATACTAGATTCAAGTGCTAGATGATGGATTGAGTATTTGCCAGGTCTTCTTGTAATTTGACAACATAACAAATAAATGTTTATCCAGAAATATGTCATCAGCTTGTGGAAGCTTGGAGATCTAAGTTAAAAGTACAAGATTGTGATAATTGTTTGGAGATTGGTATGTGGAAGGGACACACATCAGAGAATGATTGGACAATCACACAGAATGTCAAGTCAGCATTTGGTTGACCATTAGCACACGAGAAAAGTACTAATGGAGCTGATGATATGTTGCTATATGCTGAGGAATCAGGCATGGTCCATCAACATTAAGCAGCTTACTTAATGAGTTGGACCAATAGATACAATCACACATGGAAGCACATCTCCATGCAGGAAAGTAAATAGCATTGGTGAAAGTTTCATGAGGTCCCTTTTTTTTCTTTTCTAAGAAACCCTTTATTTATATACAGAGATTAGTTGCAGTAGGGGCATAAGATACATAAAAAAATACAGAGAAACAGCAGACTCATGCAGGGGTGGGCAAAGTAAGAAAAAGGTCCAAGAGTCATGTGAGGTGTTTGGTCCTCGAGATCTGAGATGTTGTATGCATGCTAAACAGGTGTTTAATTGGATTTCTTTGTTGGCTTTCTTGTCTGCTAGAAGATACAGCTTTCTGGAAATGTGATGCCAACTAATTTGATCAAAATTTTGGAGAACCTTATGAAATATTTGAGAAAGCACTAGATGACTTGAATAGATTTTGCTTTTTGTTCATATGAGAGGCATTAGATTCTCCATTTGGAGTCTCTGTAACTTCTCAAGTCTTGAGATTTTCCTTAACAGTGAAAGGGAGGTTGAAGGCACGACCATAAGCTCAGCGATACTAGTAGAAGCCTGCCCTAAATTGATGCTGAAGTCCAAGTTCTTGAGACGAGAGTTGAGCCATGTCATGTTCCCCGTTCAAAACCCTAATTATGATATCCCCTTCCTTTTCATGTCTAGCAACCAAGTACTCCAATTTTGTGAGGCCTCTCGTGAGACAAAATTGTATAAAAAGATCTCTGATATGTTATCGTGATAGAGGCTAATATATCCAAAGTGAAATATGTTTGGAAGGCAGACTAAACATGTGGATCCAATATTTAGAGAAAAATGATGTGACAAAGATATATTATGATTCCATCTCAATTATCGGGTATTTTGAGTATGTAGCGATCAAGAGGATCGAGTTTCTACCACCAATTCATAGAAAAAGGAAATATCGTATGCCATTATAATGAACAATGCTAGAAGATCTATGCAGTAGTCTGGGGTTATGGAAGTTGTTGATACTTTCATCATAAGATAGCAAATGATCCCTCAGGAAGGATTGACGTAGCATCAAACCATTTACAAGTCAGGAGTCAAACTAAAATGAATATTGATTAAGACATATTAATCCAAAGAAACAATATGTATCGAGCTTGACATGCTAATCTAGTCGAACTAATACATATATGCTTAGACTCGAGTTTATGAAGATCGTTTCACAAACCATGAATACTGTGATAGAAAAAGATAGTAGTTTCCAACCATCTCCAATATGTAGTTGTCTGTTTCAACATTTTGGAAGTATGAATAAGGGAATATCAATACCGTTATGAATGCGTGGACAACAATCCACTAATGACAAAGAACAACAATAGTAAATCCAAACATTATTAGAGTTAAATATCAATGATACCAATTGCAATATCAGTTACGACAAGCATGCCAAATCATTGACCTGTATCTCGAGTCAAGTCAACAACTGGAATAAATTTGATTTGGGGTAATAAGATTCAATAATTAACATACCTTAATCGTATCTCATTAATAAACAAACATTTTTATCAGTGATTAAGAAGACAAAATTACTTAGAGACGTCACCTTTAAAGATAATTAATTATTGACTAAGGTGGTCAACAGTCACTAACTATGGAAAGAGTGAAGGGATGTGATTACTAGGAATAACTTGTCAAAGGGACATAACCTTTAAGGGGATAGAAGTATAAATGAAGCCTCAAACACCAAGTGAAGGAATCAAAGAGTTTTAAATATATTTGATACCGATCACATGGAAAAGGATCAGAGAGGAATGATGTGAATTATTATTTATAGTTGGTATTCATCAAAGCAGATGAATCGTGTTATAATGCTGGCAAGCATCTATGAGTTTTAATTCCAATTTACAAAATATTCTATTTGAATTCTATCAGGGATAAGGAACCCTTATATGGTCATATAAATAATGAAATCATAATTATATATCAGTTATGATGTATTTTAAACAAAGTAACAAGAATCAGAATCAGATCAGAATCGGCAAGGCCGAATTGAATTGGGAATCGACCATGAATCAGAATCGAATCGGCAAATTAAAAAAACCCTTTTAACAATTTAAAACTTATTTCATGCACCTTTATTGAATATAACTTAAACACATGATAACATCATCAAATAGAAGCTAACATACATAAACAAGGAACATAATTGATAAATCCATCACATACGTTACACGTAAAATGTAAATTGTAGCTGAAGTAAATAGAAATCATGGGATCATAATGAGTCAAATCATAGAATGTATGTAAGATGAAGATCCATAAGACATCAAATGATAAATGTATGTAAGATGAAGATTCATGAAACGTATGTCTATTAGTATCTGTAAACAAAATGCAAAAAACAAGGCTCTAGCTCAAGCCTCATCATCATCCTCAAGCTCGACCGTAGCCTCAGTCTCAGCCTCAGCCTCTGAGTATCCTGTCTGCCTTCTACAAAGGCATCTAAGGTAGGTCCTAGAGGACTGTTGAGCCATAGCCTGCATGTAAGATCGGCTCATGAACAACATCACTAGGGCCTGTGTCTGTGCGTGTGCGTGTGTGTGCGTCTGCCAGTGCCTAAACGTGCTCTAGCCGCCTCCTCTGCCATGGCCATAGCCTCAGCCTCTCTATCTACTTGGTCAAACCACTCATGGTATACCTCTGTGAAGACCAGATCCACAGCCTCAGTGAGCCACTCTAATTCTAGATCAATCTCCTCCAGAATGATCGGAGAGGAGTCATCGCCCAAAATCTCTCGGTCCGATCCTAAGACGGAGGTTGTAATGAACAAAGACAAGATCATTCAACCTCTGCACAGACAACCTATTTCTCCTCTTCGAGTGGATATGCTCGAACATGGACCAACTGCACTCACATCCAGAAGCGCTGCTTGGCTGACTCAGAATACAGATGGCAATTTTCTGAAGTTTGGGGTTGTGGGCCCAAACATTTGCCACCATCTATCTGAAATAAGGGAAAACAAAAACAATTAGTCTCATTTACAACTTCAAAATTACAAAATAAAAAATTAAAATGCACAACTTATAAGCCATAAACTTAAGATTCAAGAATATATTATTTTTACCTGGCTGTATTGTTGTCCGAGCATCTATGGCCATCTTGCTAGAGAAAATTGGCCCTTCTTTATTATTGAATTTGTCTAGCTCAATGGTTGCAGCTGCGCTATCCTCATCACTACTCAACCTCTGGATCACTGCATATAGGCCGGTGAGAACCTCCTCATCCGTCTTGAAGTTAGGACGGAAATGAAATGCTAGATTCAGATAATAAGCTGCTGCATGGATGGGTCAATGGAGCTGATTCTGCCATCTCCTATCAATGATCTCCCAAATAGGGGCATACTTCTCCTACACTCCTGCATATTGGGCTCTAATGGCCTCCTTGGCCCTATCCATGCCCTCTTCTACTCATGCTAAACAATTAGAAGGCCCTTTAGGGTTAAAACAAAGAGGAAAGACAAAAAAACATTAAAAAAAGGTATTTTAAAAAAAATTTGACTTGACTTTTTATCAAGCCGCGCGGGCCGATTTTTGCGATTCATGCAGGTGATTTTGCCTTTTTTTGGATGAATCGCTGAATTGGCGATTCATGCGATTCATGGTGATGAAATCACCGATCTGGTTCAACGATTCAAAAAAAACCGGGAAGCCCGAATTGAATCGCCAAACCGACGATTCACACGATTTCTGGGCGATTCTCGTTACTCTGGTCAATATGATACAAGGACACCTCCCTTCAAACAAAACCTGATAACATTTAAGGAAAAGGAATGAGGGAACATGTTGATGTGAGTTTTGTTCCACTATGTCGGAGCTCTAAATTTTTGGCAAAATTTGGAGTCCTATATAGCGATAAAACTCTAAAAAATGGCATCCTAAACTCCATGCCCAATAATTGATGATATGATGGAGTACATGAAATGGGATACAAAATTATATTACTTTTCAATTAAAAGTTGAGGGATTAAGGAAGCTACAATCAAAATTCTGTAAGCGAAGGTTTTAGAGATGCTGGAATTTCGACCTGCTGTAAAGATGATGTCGACAGAGAATGAAAATGATCAAACATTGAAAATATAAAAAAGACCCAGTTCAGGAAATCCAATTTCCAAGCTCCTGTTGAAATCTTAGCTTTTCACGAGGTGTTTTGGGTTTTCGACCAAAGCCAAATCCCAAAGATAGGTAGTTATTAGTTAATTTGTTGATTAGTATTTTCAAAAGAAGTTTTTTAATTTTAGCATAGGGTGGTGTCTTTTCACCCTAAAGGGGTGTGAAAACCATTCATCCACATATATATGTGGTGTAAAACGTAAAGAAATTAGGAACAATGTAAAAAAACTTATTATTCTCTATTGCACTTTTTGCATGTGATCTATTGTACACAAGGCTTTATGAAATTAATATAAATTGGTATTTTCTCTAATTTGGAGTTATGGATTTGATCGTTCCTGATTGATCAATCCTTTGTGATTTTATATCCAGAAGATAAAGCTGCTTTAAAACTTTATGTTTGGAAATTATTCCCGTTATTCTGCAATTTGATCATTAGAATTATTAGGCACTATTAATTCTATCTTATTGGGCTCATTAAGCTTGGGTTAAATTCAATAAGACTGATTGTAGCATAATAAAATAATCAAGACATTGAAGAGGAGCAATTGATAGGAGCATTTAGGTGGTGTTCTTTGTCTCACTTAGTTGTTGTACATAGGATTATAGAAGGAACTGTCTGTATTGCCCAATAGAAGAAAGGCACCGATCTATTATCCTTAAGTTGAAGTGTCTCTATTGCCCAATAGAAGAAAGGCACTGATCTATTATCCTTAAGTTGAAGTCTTTGTTCAAGAAAATTACAAGTAGAAAGTAGTCATCAGTATTTATTTCAAATCAAATAATACATTATTTTAAAACATTCTTTCAATAGCATTTTGTTAAAGCATTCTCACAATATTCAAATATTTAATAGTTATGATATTCATAATTTGATCTATCTCAAGAATTCGTTTGCCATCTTGAGAGATCACCCAACTTTAATGTATAATTATTATATCTGCTATAAAAAGCCTTAAGACAAGAAGTTTGGCCGCCTTGGTTATGCAGAGCTTGAAGTGTAGGGGAGGAGGATCATAATCGATCACTCCCGTTCGTTGGCCAAGACAATAGGATAATCCCATCATTGAGTAGGCAAGCTCATATGATTTCCAATCTGTTAATTTGGGAACCAACACACTACAACATGCAGAATCGAATACTTAGTATTCCAAGATGAAACACCAAATCTCCAACTCTCTCTTGAATAAGGATGCTCGTATGCTAAACAATGTACATGGATTGTGTGATCAAATGAGACAATCTCAAGGTTCCTTCTTATTGTGGACTCTCACTCAGTTTTATGATGTGATATGCTGGTTCTCACCAAGGGACTTATGTTGTTCATTCAATGGATATCAACCACTTCAACTTCTTCCAACTACTTCCAACTAAACAATGCAAAGGATAAGGGTTGAGAAAGCTATTCTACTCCTTGAATGCAAAAAACTATGGATGTCTTTTGTGACTATTAGACTTAGTTTAGCCATCGACATCAACAAAGCTAATGCAATCTCCTAAGGTAAATGTAAGATGTTCAAACTACCAACATTCTATTAACACCATCCATCGATGCATATCAATGTGCAAGCAATAATTGAAGTTAAGTTCATAAATATGCCATTCGACCACGCACGACATACTTACAATCAACAAGCAGCTAGTGGTTTGGTCTAAGCGAGTTCATTGAAGATGCATCCAAAATATCTTCTATTCAACTAAACACTGCTTCTAATCAAGATGAAATAAAATCTACTCTAAGTGAGGAAATGTAGAAACCATGCAATACTCCAAAGCAACACAAGTAATCCACCATGAAGACCAACAATGAATCAACAATCACTTTGGTAGCATTATGGCAACAATTGTAACAAGTCTCCTCTCCTACTCTACTCTAAAACTAATCTTAATCTCCTCAATCTAATGCGTTATAAATGAGAAGGCCTTGGCCTTTTATAGGCCAAGATCGATTCAAGATCAAAGGTCAAGATTGATCCGTTACAAACCCTAATTAGGGTTACCACACTATCATTCAATTACATGGAGGCACCACCCTGTGGGCCAATAAGAAAATTACAGTGCTTTTGAGAGCCAATGAGAAAATAGATTAGGTAGAGGCACACGATGCCTTCCACATGTACACTTGGCATAATATGATTGAACGTGCTTGAACACGTGTAATTGGAGCCCTCTGATTGGTGGAAGATGAGTGGGCGCCACCTCAACATCCTAATCTTTATAGACTTGATCAAATTCCACCTCAACATCCTCATCTTTATAGACTTGATCAAATTCTTGGCGATGAGAAAATATCTCTTGATACTTAACATTATCAAGCCTTCAATTGTGATGGCATATTCCCAAATTGCTTCATCTTCTAAAATTTCCTCCATCTTTTGAAAATCTTCTCATTGCCACGATTTTGAACTTGCTTGTACTTGCAAACTTGATGTCTCTTTTGATGCCTTGACCTTGATCTTCTGGAGGTGACGAAGTCTTTCATGTAGTTGGATCTTTCAAAGCGAACTTGGATTTCCAGAGGCAATTCAAGTTCTGATAATAAATTTTCTCTACTTGTAGTCTTGCAAACTTCTTTTTTCTCCTTGTTCTTTGTTTTTGAACTCCATCTTGATCTTGATTTTGCATTTTCAACTTTGAGCATCATCCGTCTTGCCCACGAGCATCTTTGCCTTGTTCTTGATCTCAAACCACCTCCTTCTTTGAAGTTTTTCACTTGACCTTGTAGCATCTATTTGTGTTGGCGTGATGATTGAGGGTTTGCATACCATCCATGTTCTGATGTTTTGATCTTCTAAATTGCTCCAATGAGTGAATCTCAATTCAGCCTTCCCTCCCTCATAGTTACATTGCAAAAACAAAATAGATTTCATTAAGCTCACAAAATGATGAGTATAAATTTAAGGAAATCTGAAAGTTTACATAATATGAAATATCATCTAGATTTGCTTTAAATCAACTTTCTTCTCTACTAAACCAACCTGATCAAGAATTTCGATTTTCCAAGGTCAAGATTTGCTCTTTTCAAGACTTCAATTCTGATTTCTTATAACATCAGTTAATTTTGCCTTCTAAAATCCTCTTCAAAATCAACCTTCCAATCATGAAATCGCTGCCCCCTTGTGATAAATTTGCTGTCCTCTTATGGTGAATTCCACCTGCTCATGGAGAAGAGAAATGGTATGATGTAGAAAGAAATCCACTCCCTCCTTTATATTGGCGCCTTAGGATGAAAAGGGATGCCTTTTGGTTGGGTCCACCTGCCCTTTGGCCAATAAATTTGATTTGAATTAACCTTTCAATGCTCTTTGGAGAGGCCAACTTGCTCAATTGGCAACATTTCAAAATTGTCTAAATTATCATTTAACATTTGTTATTGGGTGGACTTGAATTGATTTGTCATTATTGATTTTTTTTCAAGCACTCACCATTCTAATTTTCCTTCATGCCTAGGGCGGAAATTTTGGGATATCGCTATTAGGAATCCTGAAAATGGGCGAATACCGCCCCAATGTTAGGATTATTTTTAATTTTCTCATGACTTTTAAACTGCCTTTCTTGCTTGCTCAAGTTCTTTTCATGGTTGATCAACGTAGTATCGGGCAGCATTTAATATTTGGAGTTTATTTCAACTTGATCTCAATTACTTTTGTTCAACAAAATTGATCCCTTTCCTTCAAAATTCATCAACCTCGCATCTGGACTACATTTTTCATCATTTTGATCTGATTAGAGGCGAAAACCCATCATCAAAATACCATTATGACCGGGCGGTTTTTTTGGATTCTTAAGATTTTCAAGGGGTGGAAATCTTGAGATTTGGAGATTTTCCCCCTCTTAGGCATGTTTCATTTTGTCAATTCAAGTGTAAACTCATGTTTGAAGATGGTTTTCGAGGCTTACCCTCCATACTTTTCAATCTGATTTCCATTTTTACTTGATCAAAACTCCTCAACATCTGATTTTCAATCCGCATTCATTTTCAATTTTCATCATTTACCTCCAAGATTTTGGTTTATTTCATCTTTTCACCTTCAATTTTGTCATTCCCCATCAACTTCCCATCAACTTGGCATTGAAATCTTACCTTGGGCGATCTTTAAACTTGGGCAGAAATGTTGGGATCTTAGGAGTTTGCAAGGGGGTGGAAATACTGAAATCTCAGCATTTTTTTCCCTCTACTTTGATGTTCCATCTTCAAATTTTCTATTGGTTTCCACTCTTCAAACCTCATTAACTTGGCCTCAATCCTTCATTTTCACCATATCAACCAACTTGGAGTTGAGAATTTTATTGAAAAGATACTTATGCTTGAGTGGAGATTTGGGGGTTGTCGAGATTAAGAATCCTGACACGAGGTCAGATTCCGACCTAGTGTTAGGATAAATTCTGATTATACCTTATTTGCACTGTCTTTTTAGCCTTCTCAACTTTTATTTTGTGATTTCAAACTCATTTTGAAGGCTCATATTTATGTTTCCAGCCTGATTTCCACCCCTAGCTGATTGAAATCCACTCCAAGTTCTGATTTTTTTATCCACATTTATCTCCAAATTTGATCACTTTCCTTTGAGATTTCATTTGATTTCCATCTTTCATCCTCAATTTCCATCATTTTTATCAACTTGGAGTTGAAGTTTTGCATTGAATTGCCTCTAATCTTGGGTGGAATTCCACTCTGTCCGAATTTTGCACATAAAAGGGGGTGGAAAATCTGGGGTCTCTCGGGACTAAGAATCCTGAGATATGGTCGGGTTCCGACCTAGTGTTAGGATTTGGAATCCTGAGAGGTGGTTGGATTCCGACCTCCTTTGGGGATTACTTTACTTTTGCAAGTTGACTTGCCAAGATCATCATTTCATTGCTTTTCACTCATCCCCTTTAGTTCTTTTCATCATTTCACACTTGAATCTCGCCTTGTAGTCACTTGGAAACCATCTAGACTTGGGCGGAATTTTGAGGGTTGTCGGGATTGGGAGTCCTGAGACATGGTCAGATTCGGACCTACTCTCAGGATTTTTTGATTGTGCAAGTTAACTCCCAATTGCTCACTTCAATTTCTTCAGCTTGGAGGGTGAAATAATGCATATAAAATATAACAGTTAAGTATATACTTAAGTTTTATTTTATATAAATACTGCTAGGATGTTTGAGAGTGGTATCAGGTTCATAGGAGTTATAATAAAGATTTTAGATTTTGGGAGTTTTAAAATTTTTTTCAGACTGCCAAATTTCAAGAATCAACATGCCTCCATCAGTGTTATCTCCCATAACCTTTTTGACTTTCTAAGATGAAATTGAAACTGAAACAAGGATTTTCAAAAGATTTGAACTTATTTTATCACAAATCCCTTGATTTCAATTCCACCTCCTTAACTAGCTTAGCCCAACTTTCACTCATCCCTGACTGACTTGACTACCCAACGAGCCAAAGTTGCTCAAACTCATCTCCCAGACTTGGAGACTTGAAAAATGCTACCAACTAAGACCACCTAAGACCACTACTACTGCCAAAGCAAAAAGAGCCAAATTTCAGGAATCAATATGCCTCCATTAGTGTTATCTCCCATAACCTTTTTTGACTTTCTAAGATGAAATTGAAACTGAAACAAGGATTTTCAAAAGATTTTAACATATTTTATCACAAATCCCTTGATTTCAATTCCACCTCCTTGACTAGCTTAGCCCAACTCTCGCTCATCCATGACTGACTTGACTACCCAACGAGCCAAAGTTGCTCAAACTCATCTCTCAGACTTGGAGACTTGAAAAATGCTACCAACTAAGACCACCTAAGACCACTACTACTGCCAAAGCAAAAGGAGGGGGTCCCCATTTGCAATGGGGCAATGGTGTGAAAACCGCACAACAAAACGTTATGGAAATAAAGCAGACCTAGAACAGAATAGAACAGCAGAAGGAATCATATATGTAGCAGGGGAATTTATATGATAACATCTAAATTGTTGTGGAATGAAGAAATAGTTATGCATATTTATTTATGTCGATTATATAGATGTGAATACACACACGCACACCAGATTATACGCAGACAATGAATGCTTGAATGTAACACAAATATCTATGCATTTATTAATATGAATTTCTGTTGCAATAATCAATCATGTTAAGGGAAGGAAGGGAGTGCAAGGAGGGGGAACATTGGAGGATCACTCACTAAGTACAACACCTCATGAAAATGGTTAAGGACCACATGATTCCTAAGGGAATAGAGTTTCTGCCCTTGGGCCTAGGGTTGAGGAATCATTTTAAGGGTACCCTATTGCAGTCTCCCCTACAAACCCAAATTGATCAATTTTTGAAGTAAAGATCCTCAATCATAATAGGAAAAGAGGATGGCGTTATTCAGGAGAATGGCGTACATGCCTCACTAGGTGCACCTTCTCTGGAGAATGGTTAAGGATCACATGAGGCCAAGGGGGACAAAGTTTCCGCCCTTGGGCCTAGAGTAGGGGATATTTGGGGCACCTTAATACTGTCCCATCTCAACCAGCGTTATGGTTGAACTCCCACAGTCATTTAGATTTGTTGTGTAAATTTAATATTTCTTAACCCTAAAAATTGATGTATCTCGAGTTATAGAGTCATTTAGATTTGTTGTGTAAATTTAATATTTCTTAACCCTAAAAATTGATGTATCTCGAGTTATATCTACATCATTGTCTAACTTGGCTGTACTTCCTAAAAAATTCTTGAGTAAGGATTATATCTCCAACTATACTACGCTCTCATTTGAATATGTGAATTTAGGGCAAAGTACAAGGTGATTCAAGAAGGTGGTATCAGAGTATTGATCCTGCATTCTATTCAAAAAGATTTGAAGGTCTAACGGAAGGATCGAACAATACTTGTATTCATGTGTATGCTTTGTGTCTCTGCATTCATGTGGATACTTCGTGTATGCTCCATGTTTTCATATGTTCACGTGTATACTTAGTGTTTTCAAGTTTATGCTCCATGTTTTAGAATAACTAGAGTGAACCAAAATATATGAATCTATTACTTTTGAATTGTGCAAATGTTGGGTCAATCCAAATCAGTTTTGATGCTATTACAAGATGACCTTGTTCCTTCTCTCAATAGTAATGAGAGAAAACTTGTCTTGAAATTGCAAACCTTGCAAATTCTCAATACCTTGGCTAATATCAGAGTTGTGCAGCAGAAGCTAGTTATATCACAAGGATGATCTAAGGATTACAAATCTCCTAGGATTAGTTTAGGGACCTTCACATTTAAATATTTGATTAAACTGTCATCGCTTGAGGACAAACAATCTCGGGAAGGGCGGACTGTCGTGCCCCTGCCCCGAGACCTCCTCAAAACTGATATATATATATATCTGATTAGAAATTGTCTTATTTATAAGACATCGCAATTTTCTTATATTTAGCTTACCTCCTTGAGTTTGATGAAAGTAAATAGAAAAGCTGGCTGACCCTCATAGGAACAAAACAAATGAGATAAAAATGGCTGAGGGCCGACCTAGCCTTGACAAGGCGAAGTAGTTGCAAGCTGAGGAGATAGTCAATAAGATAAGGGCCGACTCATATGCTGACCATACCCAAACAAAGGCATAAATATAAGGCAGATGCACAGGACAATTGGAAGACAAGAAGGAAGATACAAAAAGGCATATTTAATTATCTCAGAGCAGAGATTCCTAATCTGCACTAGTATGCAGTGATTGATCATAATATTAATAAACTGTGACTAGCATTAAGACAGCGCTTTGTTATGAAGGGCCAGCAATCAGGTTACGAAGGGTCACCTGAATTAGAGGAGCTGTATACCCTGAAGAATGGCGACTCTTCATCTATTCTTGAGAGGGTATACATAGTGGATAGCTTCATTGGAGGAGGACTTTAACTATGACTAAACAGGTAGAATCATCAGCAATTTTATACATTGATTAAGGAAGAAGTTTTGATCAGGAAAATAAGGCATCTTTTTGTTATTAATAAACAGAGTCATGTGGTGATTAAGAGGCAGCAGCTAATATGACTCAAGGATACCTCCATTCTATCAAAACCTGATAACATTTAAGGAAAAGGAAGGAGGGAATGTCATGGAAATAAAAGCAGACCTTGAACAGAATAGAACAACTGAAGTAATCATTATGACAATCTTCAGGAGTTTGGCTGAAGAGTTGGATAAAAATCTATCTCTTCCAAAGTGGTGGATTCATGATGGAGTCTACATCTGTACCAAATCTGCGAAGTCTCTATTGGAGACAAATTTGTAAGTGTTTGCTGATAAGTAATTATGTTTGCTTCTATTTCTTATTTTGGAAAGATAAAGATTTTATATTTTGAACAAAATAAGTCCGTGGATATTTGTGGCATGAGCTTATTTGGGGTTTATTATTATGGTATTTGTGGAGTAAATAAAAGGAGTTTGACAAGATAGAGAGGTTGAATATTTCATATCTGCCGTTTGTTTAATAAATTAATAACAACATTCGGAGTTTGAATTCCCTGAAATATAATAGCAGTTCTTATAATTGGCGATTAATATCATGGAGCCGCTGCTTTGAAGAAGTATTGTGGAGGTTATTTAGAGGGGCCAAATTCAAAAGATATTATTATCATTTGATTATTGGGCTATGCATTATTGGCACCAATATGAATATTTTGAAATTGAGAGATTACAAGCTTTCTCGGGAGAAATTGTTTGGAAGTGAAAGTAATACTTTTTGAGACTGAAGTTGTTTGCAGCTCTGGCCAATACGAGTCTTGGTGTTAGCATGATGTCTTTTCCTTGACATGAGAGGCTCCCTTTTTGTGTGGCAGTTTATTGGCTCTTGCTCCTTGCATTTTGGGGCACAATTCTTTTTTAATGAAAAACTCACAATTAAATTACAATTCCTGAAAATTTGCTATTCACTCTTTTCTTGGAAATTTTGTGGATTTGTTTGAAAAATACATGATCCAGGCGGCCTTAGTTTGTTGACCATGGCAAGTCACAATTTATTTGCTCTTTCTGCTTATTTGTTTATATACTCGGGAGCAATTCTTTTGATAGTTTTGTCAATTTTGTCTAAGCCTTTGGCCATAAGTAACATTTTGATTGTTTGGCATTCTACCATTGTCCTCTTTATCAATAGGGAAACATGGATGAAAAATTTGCATCTTTGAAAATACAATTTTTTGCTGGCCTGAAACAATTCATATTGAGCAGTGAATGGTATTTACAAGCTACCAGTGAGCTCATACTATTAATGCTCAGATTCGGACTTGGCAAAAAAGTGCAGTAAAATTTTAGAATGAGTCGGCAAATTCAAATGTTGTAAATGTTAACATGTATCCCACTAAATAGATTGATTCTCGCATTCCAGAAAAGAATGCCATTGATCATGAAACAAGTGAAAATTGAACTCTGTCAAATCAAAGTTGCAAATTAATATTCATGGAATAACAGTTGCAAGTTAACATTCACATCCACAAACATGATGCAATGCTCAAATGAAGAGTTAGTGCTTAAAGATGGGTTAAACTCTAAGTTACCGATTCGGGTGGATGCGGGTGTGCGGAAGCGCGAAATTTTTTTTTGGGGGAATGCGGATGCGTTTATATATATATATATACACATATATATTATATTATATATATTATTATATATTATATATGCAAATAAATACTATATATTGCTATATATTACTATGTATTATATATACTATATACTATATATTATATATTGTGATTAAATTCGCCTTTATTCATTTTATTTTTTAATATAAGTAATAAATGGATAAAAAATAATATATATTAAATTTGAATATAGTATAGTAAGCTTTAAAAAATATATAATATAGTATATTTAAAAGTTTAATTTAAATATTGATAATTTATAAATAATAAGTCGGGTCTTTTCTTGAAAACATTGCGAATTCTTTCTTAAATAATCCATAGCCGAGTAGAGACTGGGAGTGCCGTTGCCAAGTATGAGACTGAGTTTAATGAGAACTGGGAGTGTCGTCGCCGAGTATGAGACTGAGTTTAATGAGAACTGGGAGTGTTGTCGCCGAGTATGAGACTGAGTTTATTGAGAACTGGGAGTGCCATCGCCGTTTAGAGACTGATTTTTTTTCTGCCGGATTCGAAGGAGTAACACGAAGCTTCTTATTTATTACCAGTTTACTGTCGTTTTGGGTTTCATTATAATTTGAGGTCTTCCACGCACCCTGTCGGCATCCACAGGGCATCCACGCCCGCTTCCGCTTCAGCTCGCATCCGCTCCCGCATCGAGCGTTCAGGAGCCCACATCGGTAACTAAGGTTAAACTTTATATTTGACCCTACCTATCAAGATAATTTTTCAGGATAATTGTCCATTCAACATTGCCTTTAAAAAATTAGGGTGATCCATATAAAAAAGGAAACATCATAGACAAGATATATAACCATATAATTCAACGGTATGCTTAAAGTTTTTTCTTTACTGTGATATACACATGGCTATGAACCATCAATTTTAGCCCCATATTATTACCATCTTAAAGTAGGATCAAATAAGAATATTTGATATGAATATTTAGTGTATGCACAATTTGAAAAAACTATTAACAATTATAATAAATTTCTATATTTTGTCTGCCTTAAATACAGTGACAGATTCATCTATTCAATAGTATAAAAGTTAAATGACAATGGTTAGTGTTTGAAGCATGTGGATTTAACTTATGAATTTATGCCAATCCAAGGTGGCAAAATTTGTTGCAGTCCACTTGGCTGAGGATTCTGTGAGTATGATTGACTCACAGAGTCTCGATACTATGAGTATGAATGCCTACTGTTTAGTATGCATCCACTGCAGGATGGATAAATTGTTTTGTTTGGAAATGGTTGGTTTATAAATTGATTGTGAACATATATGCAGGTGGTGTATTTTCTCTGGTCTACATTTATTTCTCTTTCATGCTCTTGATATTTGAAGGGATGTCCTATATTTTGTTGATAGGAAATCTTTATAACATTTCTTCATGGATGTAAATGACAGTTGATGTATGATTGATGAAACAGGTCTATGGAAACAATATGGAAATCCAGGCAATGTCAGAAATGTACAATCGCCCGATTCATATTTATATATACAGTATAGGTATGAGATGTTTGAGCTGTACGGCACACTAGTTTATGATAATTTGCAAGACAGTGTTAGATTGATTTCCCTTACCATGGTTCTAACTCTTTAATGTTAAATGTTTAGCAGAGCCTATCAATATATTCCATGGGTCTTACAATACAGATTCACCTCCTATTCGCCTTAGTTATGACTGTGGTAATCACTACAATTCTCTTGTTGATCCGCATCGATTATCAATTGGTGCAGGCCTTGGCTTTAGCAACCTTCAAGGGGTGTGTACTTTCTTCTTGGCTTCATTTTTTTTAGAACTTTCAACTCAGGGAAACTGGTTATTTCATTTCATTACCAAGTAAAGATGCCTGATGCTTTAATAATTTATCTGATGTTTTTTCCACTCATATAAACTTGTTGGTATATGTTTTCCTATTAAATCTTCAGGCAAATATAGATAAAGATCAGGTGAAGGCTGCATTAAAAGCTCAGCAGGACCAGCAAATTGAGAATGTAAGTTTTCTAACAATCAATTGTGAACTTGTGGGGCAAATTTAATAATTTGAACATCAACTAAGCGTAAATGATTGAATCATGGGCGCAGAACAGAGTTACCATTAATTTTTTTTGGATGCAGAACCTAATATTTGATAGGAAATTCTGGATATTCTAGTTAAATTATTCTACACATTATTGTGGTATTTAGATATGCTAAAATATTACATTAATATTACGGTGGGTGGGTAGAGTAAAACAAATACACATCTCAATCAAACTTATATTCAACATGATTAAAGTATTGATATATGCCTCAATTTAATAGATGTCTTTTGAGAGCAGAATATTTACAACATATCAAGAATAAAAAACTTAGTAGTTGTGTCTCATGCTCTCTCCTCTCCCACTCTTTCTCAAACATTGATTCAAAAAATTCATAAACAATAATTATATACATATTTAATATTTTTTCTTAACTAAAGACTACTAATTAATTATTTAACAACATACTATTTCATATAAATCAAAATCGAGAAACACTACAAATTCAAATATAAATCAAATTTCCTAACTAATGAGTACTAATTAGTTATTTAACGACATACTTGAATTATGTAATGTTGGTGGGAGAAATGATGAGCGTTTGAATCATAGGCTTGTATAAGAATCTGATGAATTACACGTCCTCAAAGCTGCTGAATGTAAATGAATTAACGACAAGCAAATCGAAACGGAAGAGTAAATGAATTAATGACAAGCAAATCAAAACGGAAGAGTGTAAGGAAAAAGGAATTTCACAGCATTCACACAAGCTATCATTTCATAACTTTTGACAGAGACCTCTGCGGAAAATTATGGTGGGTGGGTAAAGGAAAACAAATACACATCTCAATCAAACTTATATTCAACATGATTAAAAGTATTGATATATGCCTCAATTTAATAGATGTCTGTTGAGAGCAGAATATTTACAACATATCAAGAATAAAAAACTTAGCAGTTGTGTCTCATGCTCTCTCCTTTCCCACTCTTTCTAAAACATTGATTCAAAAAATTCACAAACAATCAAAATCCAAAAACATATGCTAAAGTACTATATTCTTCGAGAGTTCAATCTTTTGAAAAGTAATTTATGCGAAATAATTATTTAGAGAAGAAATTTGATCTATATGTAGGGGTATGTTTTTTGACAAACTTTCATGATGAATACAAAAATAAAAAATTTGAGCTCTTTATATGAATAACTCATGTACACCATAATGTGGGGGATTCTTAAAATTATAGCAGCAAAAATAGTTTGGGGAAAAAATCGGCAAACCAAAAGTATAAGCTTTTTTGAAAAGAACCAGAGAAGATCGATAAAACATCAGATAAAAACAAATTGTAAAGTAAAAACAAACATTTTTTTAATAAAAATTTATATAAGGTCATTTCCATAGCATAGAAATATAGAGAGGAAATAAAATAGAGAGTTTAACCCATGAATTGTATAAAATAGGATTTTGTTGTTTATATTTATTTCGCTGATAACGTTGCATTTCACGAAGAATGCTTCATGGTGCTTAAATAATAACTAGATGGTTATAGTTATAGTTGACAAATTTTCAATTAAAATATAGTTTGTACAAAATCAACCTATAAACTAAGTACAAATCAAATCTAGTTAATGGCTCTTGCTACTACAAATAGAGCTATGCTATGCTAGATGGCTGCAGGTCTTGATGATGAAGCTTCTAGTTCAGAGCCTTGCCTACGTCATTCAACCTCATGACTATCCAAGTTGGCCTCCAGGATCTCAAAATCCTCAGGCTCAAGAAAGTCTTAACAAAGACAGTTTTCCTTTAGTGAACAGACATCATAAATTACAAAACAGGAATCAAGTGGTTCATGTTTTTTTTATTTAATTGTACTTGCAATTTCTAGAACAATGTGAAAGAGAACTATATTAAGAGTGTGATAGGGAAATTATATGACAAAGGAAGCAATTGCAAAGTTCAATATGGTAAAGTTTTGAATCAAATAGCTTAGGATAGTGTAATAGAAAATGCTTTTGAAATGATATTGAAATGTTCTCATTGATAACTATTTTAGCATATTTGTAAAACGGTAAATTTTCCATTGTATAATAATGACTTGCTAGTACAAAAGAATTGAGCAACTATTTGAGCCACAGTTTTAGCTGTTATTATTGAAGTATATATTTTTTTGATTTGCGTATAAAAACATAAGTGAACTTTGAGTTGAGAATTGAGATTACAGGTAAAAGTTTCAATGAAAAATCAAAGCATGAGGAACATTCCCTTTCAATGGGATAGTTGCTGTTGAAATCTATCTGGACCATTAAAGAGAAAATATATGAGGTGTGTGCTTTGGAAGGGATTAAGATAAGCCCACAAGACTAGGGCACAACTTCTCTCAAGGCGTGAATTAGTTTTCTTCATACCTATTTAACATGCATGGAATGCTATGCTATATGTCTAAAGCATTCATGTAATGCTATTGTACTCCTTGTAGGCCTAATGAACCTCCCATGTATACAAGGAATCTAAATAGAATATAATTTCCTAACAAGTGCAAGACATGCATATAAATGGTGAGTTTCACCTATTAACAAAGCATTAAGCTTTTAGAATATATAGGAAATTTAAATATAACCAAAACAATCTATCATTCTGATAAAAAAATATTGCTACAGTTCATCTAAAATATAATATGTATACGCATGTGTGCACATACATGCATGCATTTCACACACACACGAGCGCATGTGCTGACACACACGCACACACGCATGCACACACACACGAATGCACACGCGCGCGCGCACACTTTTTAAATGGGAGATTTTAAATGGTTATGCCAAGATTTAAACATTTATCATCAGTATTTCAACGTGGGACCATACAGGTCTGTGTTTGTAAATCTCAAAAATCAGACCTTCTGTTTAATTTAATTATAAAAGTGCATTATGAGTAATAATCTATGCATTATCCAGATCCATGTATGTAAATCTATGTATCCCATTTAATAAAAAAGAAAATCTTATCTATCACTTTTACCAGTTTAGACAATAGCAGGAAAAAAAAGTCCAAGAGGAGGTTAAGTAGACCTGAAACCTTTAAATATAGTCAACATTGTTACCATTTGGGATTAAGCAGGCTCGCACGGATGTACTTAAATTTTGCACCAATATTTTCTCTGATCAGGTGGCAAGAGGATGGTACAAGCAGATAACTCATGCATTATGATGCCTATGAAGTAATGAGCGCAACTATGTAGGGTCATTTGTTGGGGGTGCAGTGTCATTAGACCCAACCTTTAGAAACACTTATCCACTTGGTGCACTTAAACAGGACTCCGTTCAAATATACAGAGGCTATCTCGAGATGTGCGTCTTTTTTGGCTATGATTCGCTTGCCAATGTCATGCCTGACAAATTTTCCTGCTTGTATGGATACATGCCATGTGGGTTTTAACTTTGATTTGCATCTGATCTTCCTATCCTTAGCAAATATTGCTGACACGGTCATGTGACTTAAGGAGCATTTGCCAAGACACCAATCCTGATTCAGTCTTGGCTGGTCTGCAAAGTTGACTCACTGACTTGGTCGAGTCTTCCTTTTAGGATTGTATCTCCAAAAATGTACAGTAAGAGAAATTATGAAAATTAGTTCCTTTTATTGTGAAACAGAACTGGTGAGCTTTGTTTTTGAGTCCGAGTTCAAATTAAAAATTGACATATTAAGTCCAGGTGCGAAGACTATGTATTCTACAATATTTGGCAACACATGATTTCTCTAAGTGTTGTTTTCTGTGCTAAGATTGCACCAAGAACACAATGGAAGAAAGGTTCTTCTTTATTTGACTAAGAAATTTGAAGAGTTGATTCACAGAAGGACTCGATGGTATTTTAACTAGAAAATTTTAAGAAACTTCAACTGATATCTGACTGCTTGAAGAAATGAGTGGTCGATAAAAAATAATTAAAAGCTACCTTTGCTTTCTGAGTACCATAATGTGCTTTGTTGGTGTGTTTGTTAATGGATTCACATTGTGGATATTTATAATATTATACGTGGATACACAAATCTGATTATATATTCTAATATTCATAATATTGTTTTTGGATATGACAAATCTGATTATATATTAATAATATTATTTCTACAATAAGAGACTGTTTCCACAGTCCACGATAGTGACCGAGAGTGCGCATGGATTCAACTGTGCAGTAGTTTCTAGTATCCCTCGACTTTCCAGATCAGTCTGTGATCCACCATTACAGATTGGTGTGATGCTAAAAACTACTGAACAGTTAAATATAGAAGCACTCTCAATCATCATGGGTACAAGTTTGGGAAGGATGCAGTTCAAGCACATATGTCGTAAGCTTTCTATGGATAGAGTGCCTTTGGAAAACTCAGGACTACATCTTTTGTGAAAGACCACCACAGCATATGCATTACTGCTCTATATATTGGAAATAGTGATTTCCTGTTTAGGAAATATCTGGCTTCCTACATTTTTTTTTCAAGTTTCTCAAAAGCATATCATAACGAATATGGAGTATACTGAATAAGTTGGAAGTTTGAATTTGTTGTGCATTCATTACTTACATGGGACGGTAAACATTCTTAACGAGCATCAAACTTCCTTATGCCTTGAGATTCATGATTTTGAGGCACTATATCGACTTTATAACATCCTAGTTTTTGATGGCAGGCACTTTTAGCTGAGGGTCGCTTCTACTCTGACTTGGAGCTAACAGAGAAGGAAATTGAACGCATGGTTATGGAGGCTTCACGGGCTGAATATCTTCGCACCCTCCAACAACATGGGGGTAAGGAGTCCTCCACTTCTGGAGCTGAACCATCATCTTCTAGTGCAAGTGAGACTTATTCCTTGAATGCTAAGTATTTTATTTGTGGTTACATTCATTAATTATTTTCTAGGTTGTTTTGGATAAAATAAATTCTCAATGTTTTAGTTTATTGGTGCTTTGGTTTTGAGTTTTTCTTCTTTTTATTGCCTCAGGAGTGTCCACAAATGAACAAGGTGTTCAGCTTGGAGATTTTCAATTAATTCCAGACGGTGTAGTCACAAGCAGCGTGCAGACTGTTCTATCCATGGGTTTCAGTTATGCAAAAGTGATGGAAGCGTATAACATCTTTCGTGATGATATTGATTCTATGGTCGTTTATCTTATAGAGACTACATCAGGCAATCCTGGAGGGCAAAACGTATATAGGATGAAAGGAAAAGCTGCAGAGTAAAGTTAGTGCAATGCCTTGTGTTGCCAGAAGTTAAAGCTGGTCATCAGAATTCTTTCAAGGTTCTTTATTCAGTCACAGTCACTGACCACTATTTTAAATCTTTAATTTAGCAGTTGAACAGAATTTAAAATACAGTGAAAAAGATATGGGGAGCTCCAATCCCTAGAATGACTCAAATAATTGTACACAAGTATTTGAGTATATAATAAGGAAATATGCAAGTTTCTGTTTATTTATTCTTTTTTATTGGATTAACAGTGCACGTTTAAAAGATGATTTTCATAGAAATGCCCAATGCTTAAATGGTTCACTCGTATTATATTGTCCAAAGTCTGTCTTGCACCGTATAACATTGGTCTAAATACCTTTAGCATGCCTCTCAGTCAAAACTTAGTGCTAAGCCACATTAATGCATTGAGAACGCATTGTAAGAACAGCAAGTTCTGGTGTAGTTATAGTGTTTTTAATAGGCTGTATTTTAGGCAGTTTTCTGCTTCACTTATTGGCATTGCCACGAAGGACCGGCAAAGGATTCCCAGACACTGCTTCTAACTCAAAATCTCTTTAAGCCAGATGCATTCATTTGTCATCTAATCAGGCAATTTAACATGTCCTCAACAAATGAGACTTTAAATATTCTTTTTTAATTTTATAAATACTCAGATGTAGAAAAGGTGCACTTCAAACTGCATGCAATCTTTATTTAAGGTGGGTTTTTGGTTTACAAATTGAATGTGCATCCTCATATTCAATCCACAATTTAGAAGATTTTCAACCTATTCTCTTTATTTCAGTTCATTTGGAGTGCGTACCCGATACATTGTGACATTCCTAGTAGCAAATGCCTGTAGTGTACCCTTTATGTAAGGTTTACTAAAAGCACAATCTTATTCTTTGATATTTGAAGGTCGTACTATCAATCACAATTGAACAAAAAATTGCTGTACACGAGCAGCCAGGTACCGCCTGTTTAAGCTTTAATCTTTGGTATTGCAGTGGAGACTTTCCCTAATATTTGCCAAGGTGAAATTTGATATGAGAACCCTTGAAGTCATAAACGGTTATACGTGTTCAAAATGAAGTATGGTTGTCACCTGCCTTGTAAGTATTAAATATATGATGTGTTGATTATGATGGAAACCAGAACACATTAGAACGGCTTGAAGTCATAAGCTAATAGAACTTTCAATTAATGAAATACAAATAATACCTTCTTGGGACATTTCGGCAGGCGGAACTAGTTTTTAACAAGTAGACTGGTTCATTTGATTTTCCTATCTTGGTTAAGAAGAGTGTAATTCATTTCTCCTGAATATCAACAAGTTAATTGTGGAGAAACCGGTTTAAGAGGTGTTTAATTAGTGAGAAATTAGTACTCGTTTATGAGTTGAAGGCTTGATATAAAATCATCTAGGGGAGAGGACCTAGTAGTTAAGCATCTTAATGTCACACTTTTCAAAATCTTACGTAGAAATTTCAATTCATTCTTAATTTTTTACAGCAGTTTACTTGACAAGTCCCTTGTTTATAAGTAGGGTTTCGGGGCCATATCATCAGTATGTTTTTTTACCAAAGTATCCAAAAAAAATGGAAAAAAATTGAGATCAATAATTGTGCACTAAGTCATGTTTTATTTGTGTGTTGATGTGGTATCACATGATCTGTTACATTTTAGATCTAATAATACATTCATTCATTATGAGTAGCCATCATCGACAATAATGACTTTAAGGTCATCACTGTTGGTATAATGATATACAAAATATCGGACATTTGATCAATGAATGATACAATAACTATTGAAACATGCTTTACTAGTGTAGATCCATTCCCCTAATTGTACGAGAACACTCAAATATTGTTGAGGGAAAAACTCGCTTAAATATTTTTAAGAAAAAGTAACGTAAATATTAAAGAGATATTGATGGAAGAATATAAGCATTGAAAGTTGAAGATGTTTAGTAAGAGCATCCAGCCAATGACATCAATCAACTATTAGATAATGGCAGGGATGTATCCCTTCATTGGGTACTAATGAAATTAACAATTAGCTAATGACATCAATCACTTTCGAGGAATTGGAAAGAGTGATTTTTCAAATGAAGAAAGTTAAAGCTTCTTTTGATTTAGATGAATTTTGTTAACACAAAAGTCTGCACCCTTGCCTAAATGGTGGTTAGCGACCTAGGCGACCTCGTGAAACATGAAACAATATCTCAATGTGGGACTTGCTTAATGAGATTGAATATTTGGAGAAGGTCGACTTCTTTTACAATCCGAGTGCACCTAGAATCTAATGACTTGAAAGAAAAAGGGAAGGATTGCATAAAATGAAAAGAGGTGATGCACCAAGTTGAATGTTTTGATTTCTTTCTGCTTGAATTGCACTAGAATTCAATGAGATCATACAATTACACTATACCAAAGCACTTTAACAACCTAAAACTAATATGATGTGGCGAAAAATTGAATTCAAACCTACAAGGAATACAAACATTCACTAACTAGGTCTGAGCAATCATAGATTGCACAACATAAAGAGCTTAAGATGATAAAATACATGCAAACATGCATAAGATTTACACAATATTTGCACTTGGAATAGGTATGACCAGTGATTCCATTAAAATCAGGCAAGGTTGTTTACATTCACAGAGAAAAGTTATATATGTTAATGAAATGGAGAAGATCCCCAAAATATGTACATCTTTGCCTTTTATGAGTTCATGCATAACTCAGATTTACATTGAAGCTCAAACCCTAACTAGGGTTAAGTTACAGAGAAGAATGGATAAAAATAAATCAGATCAAATCTGATCTTGAGCAAGCGAGTTGGAGACAAAAGTGACAAGAAGAGGTCGAGAGTTAATGCCTCTGCAACAAAAGGAATGACCTAGACCTCTGTCAGGAACCAATCATATCAAAATATCTGATCTATGTTTGATGGCTTGTAGAATTGGTTTTGAAGGCTATCTACAATCATTAACGAACATGGAAACCAGGGGAAGATCGAATCCTGCAGTAATAACGCTGCCTGAAATGAGTCAACAAGGGCAAACACGTCGTTGGGGCAGCTGAGGGCGTCAATGCTCCGTTTTAGCTTATGTTCCTGATCACTAAAAGACATTTCAAAACTATTCTGAGCTTCTTTGGCACTCAAACTGATCGCATCCCCGTCGGCTAGGGCTTCCCTGATGAACCGAACCTTTGTACAAAGCACAAAGATATGTCACTTGAAAGCAAACAAACATCGGAGAAGCTCCTGGAAAGTCCTGCCAACATATGTGTCGAGTTGCCTTTGAAACCTTTATCGGAAAGATCTACCCCGATGAAAACCATTGGGGTAGCCTATGTTATGGCCGCCCAAAATTGTCATTTCCGATTCTCGATGAAATTGACATCGACTAAACCTTTGACGATGTCCCTTGGCCTGTAAATCCTTTGTATCACATCGACAAGACCTACCTCGATGAAAACCATCAGGGTAGCATATGTTATTGGGCCTTGGTCTCCTCCAAACGCCAAAGAGATGAATCATCAGGGTGACTTACCCTGATGACATCCCCCAGAACATCGGAAGGCTCGGTTTGATCACTTCCAATGCCCGATGCAATCGGTCATCGACAAGACCTCCGTCGATGAGAAATATCAGCGTACCTCACAACATCAAGACATGATTTTGTTACCTCCGATACCTCGATAAAGAGACTCATTGGGGAGACCTATCCCAATGACTTCCATTGGGGAGTCAGACCACATGAAAACCTCCATTCTGATCGCCGATGAAACCTTAGATCGGACTTGAGACCCTTTACTTTGAAATCTGCTCTTGAAGCCCGATGAATCTGTGAAAGATTTCGGTGAGAGCATAGACAAGTTTTTCTGAATCGAGCATTTAGCCTCGCTAAAGCACTGAATGTTTATTTCGGTGTAGCACGAGGAATGTTACACCGAAATCTCTATCTTGAAGATTTTGTCCATTTTAGCTCTACTATTTGCTTAACTAGAATCCTGTGCTGAAAATACGATTTGAAGAATATGATGGGGACAAAAAATGTTCAACATTTTTGGCAACTTATGGGGGGGCACTTACCTATAAATTGCCAGCAGCTTGGCGACCCATTCACTGTGAAAAATAGAGAACTACTACCTTCCTGTAACTCAACAAAGCATCAAAACTTGCCATCTCTGAGAAAACAGTTGTGCTCGTGCAAATCTCGGAAAGCATAAAAAACAACAAACCTACTATGTACAAGTAATTACAACAAAAGAAATTAAACAAATCCATTAACTGGCTTGTTGAAATAGCTGCCCCTCCTTGCAAGTTTTTGGTTCCTTGCATGCACTCTGGCAACCAGACATAACAATAAGTATGACATACTGTTGTTTTTTGGAATGTCCTTTCAATGCTGAGAACAAGGAAGCTCTCCAACACTGGAACACTCTTTGTTTGAGAAAGACAAACTTGCTCCTTGTGATCTCCACCCTCCTGCTCCGAAACAAGCATGATCGAGGGTAACTTGCATTTTTTTTTGCAGAGCTAGATGCCTTATGTGGCATCCTCTTGATGACATTGGGCCGAAGCAACCAACTTTGACCATATTGTTGTGGTCTACAATGATTGTATCCCGCTGGCTTGAAAGTGGCTCCTCCTTTGTTGGCGAGAAAAATATCTCCACCTATCCATGATGCTCATAAATGACTTCCCTGGTACGGTGTCAAGCCTTGAGGAGAAATCCATTATGACACTAGAAAAGTCATCTTCAAGTTCATCCTTTGCATCTTTCTTTTCTTCATTCTCCTACTCTTGCTTGTCTTCCTACTGCAACTGATGGTTTTTCTTTTCTATTTTTTGCAGCAGATATGGTCTTTCTTTCCCCTCCACCTCCATATCAAAAGATGGGAGTTCATCAGATAAGAGGATTGAATCCTCTTTAGTTTCTTCTTCTTCAGACTGCAGAGAGGTATGGACGGGTATGGCCTTCTCAATGTCCTTCTGCAACAACTCCCCTATTTCCTCCTTAGCCTCTACTTTCTCCTTTTGCATAGGGACTTGAGGAGCTATAACTGTCGTTTGGGTGGCTCTTCTTCCGATGGTAGATCTAGAAATGTTGTAGGTGAGTGGGCCGTTGGCTCTTGTGTAGATTCTTGTATTGGAGAGGGGGTGCTCTTCTGAAGCTAGCAAATTTACGCCTAGGAGCCTCTTGTGCTTCAGATGCTTGCATTTGAGCAAGCTTAAGTCTTGTTTCCTCTTCTGCAGCAGCTAACCTTCTTACAAGGTCCTCCTCAAATTGCCTGCATCATGCTTCCCACTCTGGAGAGTGAAAGAGGGCCTGATAATCTAGCTCTTCTTTGCGAGGGTACGCTTGACACATACTCTTCTAGCCCATGCAACTTTTTTTTTGTCCTTCCCATTCTTTCTACTCATGAAGATGAGCCTGATAAGATTGAGTAGTGATGTATTGGTTGGGAGCATATTGAACATACTCACAACCTGCTATAACATGTTAACTTGGGATAAATTCAGCCTTACAATTGCACATACTAGCTATAATTAGGCTGAGGCGCTAGTTGACATTGATAGTAGGAGGGCTGAGAAGTACTTTCAGGATATGAGGGGAAATGATGAACATTTCTATGAAATGAATCCATGATTAGACATTCAAATAACTGTTATCTCATTGAAAACTTGAAAAACATATAAAAATCAGGAATGATCTTTACACATACCAGCACTTGGATTGCATGAAACCAACATATTTCCACTCAGAGTCGCCATGGTGTTTGATTGAACAACCTCCAAAGGCTTTTAGCACCAAGTTGAATGTTTTGATTTCCTCCCTCCTGAACTGCACTAGAATTCAATGGGATCGTACAATTATACTATCCCAAAGCACTTTATCAACCTAAAACTAATATGATGGCAAAAAATTAAATTCAAAACTACAAGGAATACAAGAATTCACTAACTAGGTCTGATCAATCACACATTGCACAACATAAAGAGCTTAAGATGATAACATACATGCAAATATGCAGGTAATGGATAAGATTTACACAATATTTGCACTTGGAATAGGTATGACTAGTGCTTTCTTTAAAATCGGGCAAGGTTGTTTACATTCATAGAGAACAATTGTATCTGTTAATGAAACAAAGAAGATCCCCAAAATATGTATATCTTTTCCTTTTATGAGCTCATGCATAACTAGGATTACATTGAAACTCAAACCCTAACTAGGGTTAAGTTACAGAGAAGAACAAATCAAAATAAATAAGATCAAAATTTGATCTCGATCAAGCAAGCATAAGACAAAAGTGACAAGAAGAGGTCGAGAGTTAATGCCTTTGCAACAAAAGGAATGTCAAACCTCTGCCAGGAACTGATCATATCAAAATATCCTATCTCTGCGTGATGGCGTGTAGAACTGGTTTCGAAAGCTATCTGCAATCATTAATGAACATGGGAACCTGGGGAAGATTAGATCGTGCAGTAATAATGTTGTCTGATATAGAATTTTCGATGGGAGCAAATTTTTGATAGGTTCAAAACAAGGGTTAATCTTAGACTTGTAATGGTTATCTTTTGAAGGATGTCTTACATTCCTTAAATCAATGTAGGCTCTTTTGGTCTATAGCTTTTTGGTATTTTTGTGCCCAAAACATTTTAAAGATAATTTAATTCACTTTCTCAACAAAAAATTGGGCAAGGAATTTTGAGTCTCATAAGTGGAGCCCAATTAGTGGGATTGGGTTTGTAGGCATAAGCAAAATAGAGGTCTTGGTCTTAGGCTTTCTAAGTTTAACAGTCAAGCCTTGGCTGCCAATTCTTTTTGGAGATGATGTTAACAACAACCTCAACCTTGTGCGTAACTTTTTCGCTAGGTATATTATGCAAAGTTTTTGTTGAGGAGCGCTGGGGAATCAATTAGTTGGAAAGGGATTCAATGATTTAGAACACAATTGAGAATTAAGCATCTCTTGTGAAGAGGGGTCTTTTTTGGATAATCAAGTCTAGAAATAATATTTTTCTTTTTGGTCACACTCTTGGGATCTTAATCCCCTAATTATTTCTTACTAACCTTATCTTTTAGCCCTTTGTAAGGTTTTTTAGGAAGTAGGTTGGTCTAAAGTTTTTGATTCTAAGACATCTCAATTGGTGATCAAAATCCATTATTACTTTTGGAAGGATTTGAGCCATTGTCAAGCAGGATGTGACCTCAATGATTAAAATGCTTTTAGTTCTATTTTAGAAAACAATTTATTATGTCCTTAGAGAAGGATGAAACCCTAGTTTGGGGTTTCAATCTAAAGGGAGTTTATTCAATGTCCAGTGGATACTAGAATTTAGATCATGACTAGAATGGGGATAAGTATTTTCCATGGCGTAGAAGAATATCGAACAAGTATTGTTCGCTGAAGCGTAATTTATTAACATGACTTCTTTGTCAAAATAAATTTCCCTAGTTTTTGTGTAGGTATATTTCAGCCCTTGCATTAGTCTTTTCCCTATTAGGATGCTCAAGGCCCTTTTCAACAACTATCTTCCAATGTTAGTTTTTCATTAACTACGTGTTGCCTCTGACACATATCATTTTGAGTGTGATTCGTCTGGACACTAGCGCGTCGTGCGGACGTTCGTGTGCTTCATATTCATCTTGCGACATCTTAATATTCAAATGTTGGTCCTGAGCATTTTTTCCACTTGTCATCGACCTTGGTCGGTGGAAATGACTCCGAATCTTCCATCTTCTTGTTTCATTGATGCAAGGACTTCTAGGGGTCATAACTTTTGACCCTGAGGTTGGGTTTTGCGGAAATTTTGCAAGTGGGTTCGTTATGAGAAGTGATTTGGATTTCCAATGGATCTTAGCTGGTTAGGTGGTCGTTTCAACATTTATTCGGGAGCTGGAAATTTCATTTGGGCCTCCAAAATCAACTTTTAGTGTTTTTTTAATTATTTTTTTTAGAAATTTATTTTTTAAATAACTTCGAAATCTTGTTTCCAATTTTGAAGGTTAGTTGACAATTCTTCTCATCTTACTTTTAAGAAGCTTTAGGGAAAAATTCATGTTTTTAGGACTTGTTTGAAAAATTACCAAAAATGGCAAAAAACTATTTTTTGAAAAACTGCCAAAATGGGAAATTTTTGGATTGTAGTTAAAAGGGATTTTATCTCTCTTTGTAATGGCAGATTAGTTGGGAGGATAATGAAGAAAAAATATAAATCTCAAAATCATCTGTGTTTTTATTCTTATGTTTTTTGTAACTGTGTAAATAATTTGGTTACATCATTCATTCAAGCTCTCTTGAAAAATCTCTCTTGCACTCTATAAAGTTCTCTCTTGTAATACCTTGCATTCTCTTGCTCCCTCACTTCTACAACAATCTCTCACAATGATATCCATAGTTCTATTGGCTTTCTCAAGAATATTCAGTAATATCTTTCTACCCCTCTTATATCTTTGAGCATCTAGGGATTTACCACATCCTTATTTATATTTTATCTCATGTAATAGGGATTTTCCTCTATTAAACATAATTTATTTCTGGTGCAAAGCACCCTAGGGTTTTAGCTCCGAAACCCTAGCTGTTTAGAAATGGTGGTCCGGGAGCAGATCACAGTTAGCAGTCAGTCTTTTTAATAAACATTAACAGTTCTTAGCTCTTGTCGCAAAGTCGCAGATGCTCAGCGGTCAACAGAAAACAGTGAATCGCAAAGTCGTGGGATGATCGGCGGATAGAGGAAACAGTCTGCGATTACGCGACAATGACTTATCGCACAGTCGGCGGTTTATCGGCAATTAAGTTGAAACGGGTGCAACAAGGCGATGATAATATATGTCGCACAGTCGCAGATGACCAGGGGTTAAGTGGAAACAGGGCGCGACAACGCGATGACAATGTATCGCAAGCTCGCAAGCTGATCGGCGGTTAAGTTTTGAAGTGTGCGAGTGAGCGACGAGGAGGCATCGCACAGTCGCGAGGTGAACCGACAGGTAGGCTATAAGACTCGCGACGCTGCGACAAGAGGTTTCAACAATGTATCGCGTACTCGCAGAGTAATGGACAGTTAGTGTTATGAGTGTGCGAGAGCGCGACAAGCATGCATCACAGGGTCGCAGAACAAACGTCAGCTCGTTTTGAAGCGTTGCGGGTGCGCGACTACAACTCATCGCACAGTCGCAAGGGAATCGACAGTAAGGTTTTGAGTGCTGCGGGAGCGCGACAACAGTTATCGCCAAGTCGCGGGATAAAGGCATGCATAGTGATTGAGTCTCGCGATAGTGCGACTAACATTCAGAGTATGGGTTGACTTGTCAACAACGCAGAAGGAAGATGAAAAAGAGAATGCCACGGAAGAAAATAAGGTCCACGTCGACAACCATGCAGAGGATGATGAGAATGATGAC